>PVKN010014281.1:0-19298 GCA_004027915.1 Capromys pilorides | reverse complement strand
GCAGGCACTTGTGCCACAGAGCTATCTCCCCAATCCCCATGGAAAGGAGATTTTGAGAGAGTGTGGCAGGCAGGTAGATGCAGAATATATTAGGAAGAAGTTGTTGGGATGGTAATGGATGGCGTGAGGGTTACCTGCAGGTGGGTGTCTGGGCTTGTATGCTCCTTTTGGACACAAAGGCCGTTCAAGCCATCTTCCAGGGAGCACTGCTGAACATCTCCCTAAGGGTCAGAGAGCTACAGCCAGCAGACCCCCACAACCTCCACCTGGAGGTGTCTCAACGGGTCAGTTCCACTTGGCCTTTGCCTTCTAAAGCACTGGGATGCTATCCTCCTTCCAGTGTTGGGTCACAGAGGAAGCCAGCTGCCACACACCAGGCTTTTCAGAAAGCTCAATTTGTAGGTAGAAAATATTACAAATGTTCCCTCCACCTCCTTTGCTGGCCCTCTTCTTACTCCAAGAGAGTCCAGCTGCCAGCTGCCTGAGTGCTGCCACTCCTTCCTAGAGTTGTCATTAGGGTGTGTTTGTTCCCTAACTGCCATGCCTGAAGACAAAGCAGAAGGTTTTAGTACTGGGCAAAGATGGAAACAGCAGAGCAGAGGAGTGGGGTTAGTGCTCCTCCCAGGAGATCTCAGGCACACCTTTCAGAAACGCCACGCATACGTAAGGGCTGCCCAAGCCAAGTGTATCTGCAACAAGAGGATCATGGTTAGAAAATGCTTTTCTCCTCCTTTTCCTGTGTTCCCAATGATATCTGTAGAGGGGTGGAGGGGACAGGGACTGGGAACGTTTCCACCTCCGCCCTCATGGACCACTGCTTGGAGCAGTTTTGCCACCAGAGCCTGACTAATCGGCTTCTCTTTTGTTCAAGGCTAGAAGGAGCTTTTGGAAAAGGTCAACTCTGGCGTTTCTGGGAAACAGCAGGCTGGCTCAGTGTGTTTGCGGGGCCCTAGAGCGCACAGGTGCCTGCCAGCTCTCCCCAGCTCTGGCCTCCCCTCGCAGTAGCACGGTGTTCCCCCTTCCCGCAGCAGCATGTAGAGGCACCTTCAGGCTGTGCTCTGTCACCAGGAATGTCACAGGCAATTTGAAATTACTAGTAATTCAGGTTCTCCACTTGGCAAGCTTCTTTAATAAATTAGAGCAGAATCTTAGATTCACCTAGCATCTGGCACCATGCTAGACATTCAGTGTCTTTTGCTTATTGAATAGTACACTAAGAAACCACTGCATTTTTATACCTCAATGAGAAAAGCAAAACCCTTAGGATGGTGGTAGATGCTTGGCTTGGCCATAAATATAATTTTCTCCCATAGCACACTTAGATATATTTAATCTGTTTCATTAATTCAAAGAATACATTGAACAGCTCCCCCAGAATCACCACACCATGCAAGGTGCTAACTATGGAGATGTGGTGAACAACACAGACAAGATCTGATGTCCTGGAGTGAGCTGTCTGGCCAAGGTAGGAGCAGGCAATGTGCAAAGAAAGGCCAGCTGCTGCACTCAAGGGTGTCAGAGAGGGCAACTAGGATTAGTGCAGGTTTAGGGACTAGAGACCAGTGGAGAACAGGTCACTGGCAATACTTTTACCTCCCTGTGAAATAATTTGCTAAGAATTTGAACTGCTCGCAAATGGAATGTTTCCAGTCTTTGGACATACTGAATTCATTCAGTCACACAATCAGTATTTATCATGACACTATTATGTGCCAGGCACTGGGCTGTAGGTGCTGGGGTAAAAGGCAGTGGACAGTCTTTATGGAGTTTATGTTGCACAGGGACAAGCTGGTCAAGGGATACAGCAGTAACTAAAATGTTTTCTATGTTAAAATGAAGCTGGAAGGGACTGGGCCAGACCAGCAGGTGAATGTTGCAGTGGGGGCTGACAGGAGTGCGG
This sequence comes from Capromys pilorides, assembly GCA_004027915.1. Lineage (NCBI taxonomy): Eukaryota > Metazoa > Chordata > Mammalia > Rodentia > Capromyidae > Capromys > Capromys pilorides. Next base: position 17,398 of record PVKN010014281.1, on the reverse strand, counting down.
CCTCCCAAGCATGCACAGCCCAAGACCAGGATTTCTGGTCCAAGAGATGGGAATCCCTCTGGGCTTGGGCTTAGGTATTAGGTCTTACCTGGCCTGGGGGTGGACAGCCTCTGTTGGGACTGGAGCAGGTGGCAGGAGTTGTGCTCAGCCATGTTTAATAGGATCTTCCTGGATGCAGTGTTGATACACCAGCTGTGGAGGCCAAGCCAGAGGCAGGGATTCCTGGTGTATGATTCAGGTGTCCTACATGAGGCCAGGAGTGAGCAAGTGCATTTTTTTGTAGAGTCAGTAGCATTTGCCCTCAAATTGCACAAATCCCACAAAGAAGGCATCCCCTGTTGTCTATCTAGACTCTACTTTCAGATGTCAGGGCTCAATCTCATGCTTCTTTAAATATCCACTACTTCACAGGTCCCTAGCCTCTGTCTGGCCCTTCTGTCACCCTAAGAACATAACAGGTCTGGAGCATCAGGGGCATAGCCTCCCCATACCTTGTTGTAGCATGTGAAATCTTCATGCCTAAAGCCAAATGATGAGAATAGCAGAAAAGTAGACATCTTCCCAGAAGTGGAGCACTGGACCTTCCACAGCCACCAGCAGGAAGCTGAAACAGTTTGTCACCAGGTTACTGATTCAGCAGTTACCACCAAGCATCTCTTGTCTATGGCAGGAACTAGGTTAGAGAGATAGACAGTCTTTTGACTAGCAGCTGATTGTGGTTCTGGAAGTGGCCAGGTGGGCAGAGGACCCATTTCTATGGAATGCTTTTCTCAGCCCCTGTGTTAGCCAAAGAGTTGCCCCAGGGTAAGGCAGAGGATGGAGGTTCAAAAGACACAGTCTTGCTTTGTGACCCATTTCTTTCTTTGAGTACAGCTGTTGTGTGTCAGCCACTCAGGACCCTGGAAACATAGGTCAGACAGCCCAGATGCAAGTTTTACAGTCCTGAGGGTGAAGGGCTCATCCAAGCCTCTGGGCAGAAAGATTAGCTTGTGCATCCTTCTTTTGCAAACTTACAAATCTGACTTGCTTTTTCTCCTCTTCCAATCATCAGACAGCCAAGCATTAGGACTTCACATCAGTGCCGCGTCCTCCAGGAAGCCCTCTCACTCTCTTCCCATGCCTCACTTCTCTAAGCTTAGTGGCACCCAGACCATATGTTCCTGAACCGCCTTGCCTTTTCCCTTGAGCATATCACTATGCAGTGGGCTTACAGTCATCCACAATCCCCTTGGGCCACAAGTCCTTGTTTAAGTGTCACTCAGATCTCCAGCCCTCACACTAGACTGGAACACTAAAGCTCATGTTGCCTGGGTCTCTCTTGATTCAGGCAAGGAGGTGAGCCCTCCACACCTTCCCCGAGGGTGCTGGAGGAAAAGATATTCTCTATCCGCAATGTACAGATGGGGAAATGTCCTTAGGCGAGTTAGAGAGTTTCCAAGTGACAAACTTTGAACTCAGACCTAATTCCGCTTTACTTCAAACCCCACACTTCACCTCCCTGTGCTTTGGCACCTTTACACATATGCACCCCAGGTGCATTAAAGGATTAGCCAAGTTTCTCAGGAGCTGAAGAGAGATGCACAACCACATCAGTGAGCACTTTTCCCTGATTGTGGCACACCCGTGCTGCAGCCCAAAATGACACAGAACTGAGCTCTCTGTTTCTAAAGCAGGTGGAACATACCTAATCTGGAAATCTGAAACCCAAAATGCATCACAACGCAAATGCGTTTGAGGGCTAACTTGATTCCTCATGTGGCAACTTCCACTCTGACCTAGGTGACAGATCCCAGTTGGGACCCAGGCACACTGAGAGTGTTGTATAAAATTACCCTCATGCTATGTGTATAAGGGTAAGTGAAACATCAGTTTGTGTTTACGCTTAGAATCCTCCCCAAGGTATCTCATTATTTATGTATACATATTCTACAATCCAGGAAATTCTGACATCCCAAACCCTTCCATATCAATACTTAGCCTATCTGTAGGAATTACAAAATACTCAGAGACTGTGCTCAGTGCTCTAGCCTTACTTACTTGCTTATTCTTTAAAGTCTGTGCTCATAGAAGTTAAGGCACGGAGAGGACAAACACATTGCAAATGCCACACATTTCATCCAGAGCACAGCACAGCTCTGAGCACAGAGACCTTGGCTCCAGGGCTAGATGCTCAGCCACCGTGTTGGCTCAGAGGAGCCACTGCCTTTGGCCAAAGGAACCTTTCTTTAGCTTCAGTTGTTTTGTGCCATCTCCCATCTGTTGCAAAGAGACTCATGAAGCCCTGTAATTCGCCTGTAGTTGGAAGGTGCTGATCCTATCCAAGACCCCTAGACCCCGAGGAATGAACTGCAAAGCGAGTCCATTACCTTGAGTGACAAATAGCCAGGAACGGTTACTTCCCATTTTTCTGCCAATTTCTAGATTCTGTAGTATATTTGTGTTAGTGTAAAAATGACAAAGCAATAATTTTTCATTGCATCCTTCAGTCACCCATGAGAGATTGGATTTAGGTCACAATTTATTACCCCGTGGAATTGAATCCAATTTTAAACACCATGTCATACATTCTGGTATTAGAGCCTTTTAATAGCTGTGAAATTTATACAATGATAAAGTAATTTAAAACATATGTAGGAAGAGCATCAGGCAAATTGATGTGTGTAGAATCCTGTGGTAAAAATTGAATAGGAGATAAACATGGAAAATGGTGATTGATTAAGGGATGGTTGAAATAGTGCTCATGTTGATAAACTCTTAATGGTGAAATTAGTAAACTAATTTATTCTTTGCAATTTTGAGGAGAGTTTCCATTGCCCTAAATCAGAATCAAGGCTGAGCCACAAAGCACAAGTTAATAACTCACCTCCAAGTACAGCACAGGGTGACTGAGAAACATTTTCAGTAACTGGGAGGCTGCCAGGAGCCCATCCCCAAGGATGCTTCCAGCTACCGAAGAAGAGAGAAGGTGCAAGAAGCCAGAGCTGTGTGAAAGATAGCAGAGTCCCCACCCCTTTTTAGTCTTTAAAACTTACTCAAGGTAGGGGTGAGAAATGAAATTTTTTAAAAGAGCTACAATGTGTTCTGTATACGTACCAGCTTCCCAGAACAAATGTAGTTGTTTGGTACCATGTAAATGTACCATGATAAAAACTTGCTCAAATACTGAACAATGCAGGCTTACGATAATTTCTTTAATTGTATACATTATATCAAATAGCCTGCTGTACCTCTACATTTAAACAATTTAGATGTGTCAATCAAAAATGAAAGACTATAAGATATAAAATTAATTAATTAATTAGTTAAAAATCAAAACCCACTAAAGACAAAGAGAAAAATCCAAATTCACCAGTCCCCTCTGAGAGGTCCTCCACTGCAAAGCTATTTCTATTTTGCTGTAGTATGTAAATCCAATATGTACAAAAACCTATATGATATATATATTTGGAACTTGCAAAAATATAGAATCTGGTTGTGTTGTGAGAATTCAAAAGTTGCAGGGCTATTTTTGTCATCAGAGCATACATGTAGGGCTAAGGTGCCAATGGCAGGAAAGGGAGACCTGTGTCACTCCTTTCAATGGACATCGATCTGGAGCAGAGGTATACCACAGAGTAACTGGATTTTCTCTGTGGATGGACATTTGGGCTGTTGCTAGTTTTTTGCTATATTGAGTAACTCCTTTGTCTGTTCTCCCATGGCTAGTGCAGTCCTCAATGCATCAGAGAAAAGCTAGTTTGCTACCACAGTGGATAACCAGGACATTAAAGCTTAAGCCTCCTGGGGTCTTTGTTTTGACACTTGCTTCTAATATAACCTGAGAATAGGAATTCATGGAACAAAAGCTTGCCTGTTTTACTTTTTAACAGATGCCCTCAAATTGCCCTGCAAATTTACAGAAGGATATTCTATCTTATATTATTCACCAGCAGGATGCCGGAAGCTTCTAAAATATGTTCATCCTTCAAAAAGAATGTGTTCTCTTCAGGAAATCTTAAGTCTCAAGGTAGTGATGTCCTTAGTTCCCAGTACCCTGGTCACAGCAGTTCTCTTTCGTAATGAAGACAGTGTCCAGCACACTTGAGCATGTGGGAATGAGCTGGAGGGCCCCACAGGCTCAGACCCAGGTCATTTGGGGGAAATTCTGACATTCTTGCTGCTCCACAGCCACCTGAAGAAAGACCCATGTAAAGCCCATAGATGGTGGTGCATTCCTGTAATCCCAGCCCTGTGGGAGGCTGCAGCAGGAGAACTGTGAGTTCAAGTCCAACCTGGACAACTTAACAAGATACCGTGGGATGGTTACTGGGGATATAGCTCAGTGCCAAGGCTCTGGGTTTAATCTCTAGCATTACAAATAATAATTATAATGATAATGATAACAATAACAGAACTAACCTAAGAGAAGTTCCCATCCCCCAGCCCTGACCTTTCTCCAGATCAGTGAGCCTCAAACAGAGCACTGTGTCCTGATATATTTGACCATGTCTAGAAACATTGCAGTGGGACGTGTTGTTAGCATCCTGCTTCTGGGTGTCAGGGATGCTGCCTGACCTCTAGTGGTGCACAGGCTGCCCCTCCCCATCATAGTTCTCCAAAATGTGTTTGTGCCACCACTGAGGAATGCTCCTCCTGCTTGGGCCAGGCTACTGTGTCTGGGATGGACACATCTGCCTCCCCCTTGTGTTCAGTTGACATGCAGCCAGGAGACAGTGGGACTGCAGCTGGGCATAGAATGTTCCATTGCCTTCTCCATCTTTCTCTGCCCTTGGTAACTCTACACCTCCTAAAGCCTTTTTCGTCTTGAAGATCAGTGTCAACCAGACAGTATGGGTTGAGTACTGACTGCATGTAGCAGGGCCTGGAAGAACTGTGCTTAACAGTAAAGAGTTTTGGCAGTTGACCTAGGTATGAATGCTGGCCATGCTGCTCATTAACTATGTGACCTTGAGTACAACCTATGCCTCATTTTTAATCTGTAAAACAGGGATGATGGTGACTTTGTGATTCACAGATACAGTCCTGATTTGTGCCTGTTATTCCATTTATATTTACTAATGGAGCTTCCTCTCTCTCAAGAGTCTCCCAGTGTGGATGATAACTGTAAGGCCATTTGCATGATAATAATAGCTTTGCCCTTGCAACATAGCTATGAGGACTGAATGAGATGGTCTTCATGGATGGTTACAGCAGAGCCAATGTTCAGTGAGAACTAGCTTTTATATGTGGCACATGGCCCACAGCATTGAAAGTAAGGTCTCAGGGAGACACTTGTAACCCTGTTCCCAGTAGCACGAAAAATGCTCAGAGCTGGGAGCAACCCAAGCATCCACCAAGGGGTGAGTGCAATGGGGTCTATCCATACAGTGGAGAATGGTTCAGCTTTAAAAGAGAAGGAAGGAAATTCTGATACCTGCTGCAAGAGAAGAACTTGCAGGAGATTCTACTGAGTGAAGGAATCCATTCATAAGAGGACAAATGGGCATGATTTTGGAGGTACCAGTACGTAGTGAGATGTAGAATGATAGTTTCCAGGGACTCAACACAGGGAAGAAAATGAATTCTTCTTTTAATGGGAAGGCTATTTCAGTTCTGCAAGATGAGAACATTCTGGAGATTAAACAACTATGTAAATATGCTTAAAACCATTGTGTGGTATACCTGAGAGTGGATGAGATAGGAAATTTTGTTAGATGTCTTGCCTCTTTTGACACATCATGTGTTGAAAGTTGGCTCTTACAAAGCACACATTTTCTCACTTAAGTTTCCGTCTACCCTTATGTGGGAGGCATCTTCATTCTCCTGATTTCTGAGGAAAGGAATCCTCCTAGAAGATGCTTTGTTCCAGAAGAGTCCTCTCTCCTGTATTCAAAGGTAATGGGGAGCCCATGGGTTTTTCAGCAAGATAGTACCGCGGTCTGATTTATGCTTTGTAATAGAAATTGACAGACTTTTCATAAGGGAACAGATTGTAAGTATTTGTAGATTATAAGGTCTCCGTTCTTAACTAATTAGTTCAATATGAAAATAGATGAGTGTGCTTGTGATTTACTTATTTATTTTTATGTATTTGGCACAGGGTCTTACTATACAGCTCAGACACATAGCGATCCTCTTGTTTGCAGATTCCACAGCACTGGGAATACAGACATGAACTGCCATGCCTGGTGGCAGTTGCCATTTCAGCACACCTGGGGTGGGGACGGCATGGCATGTGGTGCCAGGGATCCAACCCTGGTCCCTAAGCTTGCCTAAGCAGGCACTTAGTCCACTGAGCTATCTTGCCAGCCCGTGATTGTATTTTAATGACCAATCCTTTACAAAACACATGGGCTGGATTTGTCCCACAGTAGTATAGTAGTTTGCAGATCTCTGGTTTAGGATGAGCTGGTAGGCTGCTGTGTCCCTCAAGCTTTGGCAGACTGAGAAGAAAACTGTGGAAGGCAGGTAGTTCCTGCCCACACAGCCATACCCTCCAAAAATCACTCTTGTTATAACCCAAGGGAGCGGCAAGCCTGCTCTTCAGGGTTCCCACCGTGTGGATGCTGCCCCATATCCCCACACACCCAGCCACCCACTCCCAGGGAAACTCCCAGGAGGTGACTTGGAGGGGCAGCAAAGCAGAGGCAGTGAGACCAGGCCTGGGAAAATGTGGGTCCAGCTCCAAAGACTGTTCCACTCAGCCATTTGTCTTCAGACTTCATTAGCATTGCAGTGGGATATCCAGAAATTTAGAGATGCTGTTGCCATTGCTTTTTGAGCCCAGACCTCAAAGATCAATTAACCTGGTTTTCCAGGCCTCCTTCCCTCCTTTGTTTATTGCTGTGAACACAAGAACTGCACTGTTAGGTGCAGGGAATGTTATCAAGGAATTTAACTGTAATTTAAAAGGCTCAATGGGGAGGGCCCCAGTGGCTGATTAATAATGCATTAGTAGAGCAATAAAGACTCCAACAAATCAGCGGAGCTCAGCCCCAGACTTTATTTATGTGACTGGAATTCTGTGAGGCTCCTGGGGTGTGGGAGGAGCTTCTACCCTGGGGTTCTCTGGCTCCAAGTGTATTGGACACTATTCTTGTGAAACTTAGAATGGAAGAAACAACTCGACCTTTTTTAATCATTGGAGTCTTAGAGTTGAATCCTAGTTCTACTAGGGGCTAGCCGTGGCACCTTGAGCATGCTGCTGAAGCTTCTGCATGCTTCATTTTTGCCACTTGTAAAGTAGGGTTAATGGGAGCATGTGCCTCATAAGTTCTACAAAGCACACAGAGGACCAATAGTCATTCCATATCAACCACCTTGATACTGCCCCTGTTATTAACTGCATTATACCCTTTTGGGAAACTCCGGGGCCAGAGGCTGGTTGGCTCAGGCTTCTTTTAGAAGGGATTGAAAGATCCAGCTCTTAGTTCTCCTCTGGAATAGAGATCATTCAGTTCTGCACCCCGACTTACACGCTGGTCCACTCCTCCCTGCACCTGTAGAGCTTCCCTGGCCTGTGACTGTAACCACACAGCCCCATGCAGCTTCTCGTGTCCACCTGGCACACCTGTCCCAGTCTCTTTCCATTCAGGATCCAGCTTTCCTCTAAGATTCTTTGAATGATGTTGTCAGCCTGTTGATGGCCCACCCAAGGCAGCCCTGTGCACAACAGGTGGGCCTTCTGGGATTCACTGTGATCAGGCCTCACTGTTTTTCCAGTCTCATCTTCTGTCATGCTGACAGCTCTCTGCCACATGGCTCCTTGTAATAGCAGCCCCTATAGGAGGCAGCCTTCAGTCATCTCTCTTTCAGATCTCTGCTGTCAGTCCTTGTGGGCTCATGCTGTTTTCTTGGAACTGAGCTTAAATCCAGGTACGCTATCTAGGTGTAGGCTCTACTTTGAAAGAAAAAAAAAAGCATTTATTACATTTTTAATAGATATGTATTTGTAAAGCATGACTGAATTACACAAACAGAAGAATGGTGTGGGTGAACAGTTGAGTAGGTGAGAGGGGCTCAAGACCTTAGGCAGAGTCCAATAAGTGTGCTTTTGGGCTAATCCTGCTTAGAAATGACCATGACTTCAATGTAAAAATAGGGCAGATTGGACTTAAGAACAGTTCTGGAGCAAAACTGGCAGAATTTAACAATTTATTGTCTGTAGAAATGAAAGATGGAGTGGAATCAAACGAGACACTTGGAGTTTATTAGAGTGACTGAAATGGAGAAGTTCCTGAATCTGGAATAATATATGCGGCATGGCTATTGGGCAAATGCTATAGAAATGGGAGAAATTAAGGAGAAAAGAGTCCAGGTCTGGTGAACTCTTCTGAAACAGAGAGAACTGCTTTGCAGAAGTCCTAACATCACCAAGCATTTGACATGACTGGGAAACAGAAAGCACAAGTGGTGGAAAGATGGTAAACAAGGAAAAGCATGGGGTGGACAGGAGAACAAAGCAGGGCAGGGCCCTAGTCATGCAGGGCCTCGGGGGCCATCAAATAGAATTTGGAATTTTCCTCTAGTGCGCTCCAAGGGCATCACAAACTCTACACCTGATTTCCTGTCAGTGACTCTCAGCTTAAAGATAGCTTTTAGCTTGCTTCAGTTACAAACACATCCAAAGGGCGAGGGTTACAGCTCAGCAGCACAGCACCTGGCTGGCAAGGGTGAGGTTGTAAGTTGAGGTCCCAGTAACATGCATGCACACGCACGCGCGCGCACACACACACACACACACTCGTACACACACACACACACATCCTCACCCACATGCATATTTGTTGACGGCTATCCTGTGATTGCTTTCCAACTCTAAGGGCAGCACTGAGTAGCTGCACAGAGCTGTGCGGCTCTCAGGGCTTAAACTACTCTCAGTGTGTCCCCTTAAAGAGAAAATGCGCTGATTCCGCCTCCCGGGTAGAAACTGAAAGTGCCTACTTGCTAAGTCCAGCGTGCATTCAGACATTTCACACATTTTCCAAGCCAATTAGTGAAGTAGGTTACAAATTTAACAAGGAAGGACAACAATTTATTGTCGCATCATTTCAGTTCAGAGATGGGATGAATACAATGAAAGATCAGAACAGAAATGCTCTAAATTTATGAACCTGATTAAAAAACAAAAACAAAAATGTTCAATTCGTGCGTGCTCCCAGATACCCCACATTGCCTGGAAAGATGCTGTAAGAAGATAGGATTGCCTAACACATACCAGATGCTCAACACGTGTTTGTTAAATGACTAATGAATGATGATCTTCAAAGGAATTTGGAATTACCCTCACACCTAGAGTTTTTTTCATACTCACTTGAAAATAAGGACAAAACCCTACCAGCCCCCAGGTGCCTTGTACCTGAGTTATTGCCTAAAATATTCAGAACTAAACACACAGGGTCACCCAAGTGACACTAGGAGAGCCTCTGGATTTTGCCAGCAAAGAGCACACAACATTGGCAATACCATAGTCTCACAGGGAGCAAGATGGGGCCCAAATGAATACTGGATCATCCTTCAGAAACACTGGTAAGAATGCTGATGATTGCTGTCTCCGGCTTCTAATTACACCTCTGCATCTCACAGGAAGGAAGAGACCTCTGCCACAGGCACACTTCACAACTAATCTGAAAGCTAAGCAGCTCAGTTTAATTACACATGAGTTTCCTGAAGCCAGGAGAGAGGCTCAGCAGAACCATTTCACTGCCTGTCAGGACAGAGAGCAATGATCCTCAACCTCAGACTACACTCATCTCTTCCACCAAGACACATGGTTCTGTGTGGGAAGGGGAAGGAATGGAGGGCACTGTCCCAGGGGAGGCCATCTTGTCTGGTGAGAAAATTAAACTGAATAAAAAACTATATGCTTTCCAGACTTAGAATGTGCAGAAATAGATGGAAAACCAGAGAACTGACACTGAAGCCACTCTAACAATAATGATTTTATTGTCATGTTATTTCTACCTTATGAGTGTTAAAACTTGGGTGCATCAAGGCTTATTACCAAAACAAAGTTATTGCACACATTTGGATCTTGAATCCTTTAAATCCCAACTGAAACTGTTCAGTGGGCTACTGTGTATACTAATAGCTACTTAAATGCTGGTGATGCATGCATCCAGGCTCTTCCCAGGGTTTCAGAATGCAGTGTTCCATCACTCAATGTGTTTCATGGGCTGCACTAAAATGTTGAACTGTTAGCCTCCTGTGCTTCTGAATCTGGATTTTTGTTTTGCTTTGCTTTGGTTTTTTAAAATCTTTTTTATTTATTTATCTGGTACAAAGTCTCACCGCACAGCTAGGACTCATAGTCATCCTCTTGTCTGAGCCTCACCAGTGCTAGGATTGCAGGTGTGCACCACCATGCCCAGTTTTGGGGCCAGTGTGGTACACCCTGGGTTCTATGGTCAGCACAGCATGTGGTACCAGGATCGAACCCAGGTCCTTGCACTTGCCAAACAAGTGCTTAGACCACTGAGCTATCTCCTCAGCCCCTGGACTTCTTAGACCTTAACCATAATATTAGGAAATAGGATATTTGAAGATGATCAAGGGAAAAGTCATTAGCATGGGCCCACCTGCAATATGAATGTATCCTTACCAAACAAGGAAATTTAGACCCAGAAACAAATATGCACACCAGGAGAAATGCCACTATACTTGAAGGTAGAGACATAGCAGATGCAATCACATGCCAGAGAAAACCAGGGTTAACATCCACCCCAGCATGCAGGAGAGAGGTCTCAAGCAGATTCTCATTCTCAGGTCTCCAAACCGACCCAGGCTTTCTTGTTCTCAGGTATCCATCTTCAGAAGTGTGAGGCAATAGATATCTATAGGTAAAACCACCAATTGGTGTTGTTTTGTTAGTAGAGATCCATAATGTGAGTCTTTTGAAATAAATGGAAGGATCTGACAGCCAGGTATCCATAGTGCCACAGGTAGTGCTGCTGCTGAAAGGAATCTCTTCTATGTGATGGGACAGGAACCAGCTCTTAAGGGCTGGTCCTCAGCCCACGCTCTGACCACACACCAGTCTTCCCAATGCATTAAGTTACCTGTGCAACCTCTTTCGACCTTGCATTTCATCTGTTGTTGGCAGGATGCCAGGGGACCAGCACTTTGAGTAGCTGGGAACAAGATTCCAGAATTCACAGGATGAAGAGGACTTAAAACAATTTGATAAGACAATGGACTCTAAGTTTCTCCTCAGAATCCCTCCTACACTTTATGATTTTGGTCTCTCCTCTCTGGAAGGAAGTACTGTCTCTGAAAAAAGATGGTCAGGAATGAGCAGGTAGCTTAAAATGTACAGTAGAGACACGTGGAATTAGGCTCGAGCCAGTGGCTTACACATGAGGAGCACATTGGCTGCTGCAGTTCCGTGTGAGGAAATGCCAAAGATTGCCAGTCAGAGGACTGTAGACTTAGAGGACACTTAAGGGACAAGTGTGCTAGCGCTTTGTGTTTTCCCTCTACAGTTGCAGGCATGAAGCAAATGCATTTTAAACCTGAAAGCTAAGATCAAGAGAGGTACAGTCCTCAAAGGAACTGCTAAGAAAGCATTTTTCACAATTCCTCACTCAGTATCCCAATGCATAATTCCTCCCATGACTCAGCACATCTTTGAGACTGGAAAACAATGGTCCATCTTATGAGCATAAGGAATATTCAAAGATGCGAGATGGGGTCCTCCAAGTTCACAGTGCATCACTGCCACTTTCGTGCCTTGTGATCCTATTAAGTCACCCATCCTCTCTCAACCCCTTTGCTAAATAAAGATGTTGGTCCTAGTGCTCAACCCCCACTTGCAGAATGGAAGAAGTGCCAAGAAACCCTCAGACAGCACTGTGCTTAGCACATAATAAGCCTCAGAAAATGAGCAGTAATTTGGTGGTGTCTTGGCTGTGCACCCACCAGGTGACTTTTAGCATCTTTAATCTTAGAACAACTTGCATAGCTTCACCTAACTTGTCTGGGATAAGGAGCTTTTCTTTCTGAGATCCAGAAAGGCATTCAGTTTGGAACCAGGAACTTCTGCGCCCACACTGAGTTGGAATAAATTCTTTACACATTAAATTAAAGCAGTGAAGAAAAGAAACAAGATGATTCAGATTTCTTTTTTTTTCCCTAGGAAGTTTCCCCACTTTCTCCTAATGAGGGATCATTAAAATAACCAGAAGACAAATGGCACCAAATTAATAAAAATGTAGATCAAATGATCCTCTGTTACCTATTTTTGCTCAATTGCAGATGAGAAATGCATTGATTAAACTGCCAGCAAACCATTATGGTCGCATTCATTACTATAGCATAATCTGTTTCAGTAGGATAGGATAATAACTAACACAGACTTGCAGACAAACGCTCTCCAAGAGCTCGGTAATCATTTACCATGGGTGAGCACCAACAAGTGCTGGGTTCATTTTGCCCAAGGTAAAATCATGCCTTAAGATTTAGGTGGATAGAAGAAGGTTTATTTTCTTTGTGTTTCTCACATGGCTTAACTTACCAGGTTCCCAAGTGGAGAGTGCTTCAAGGGCTGTTATGAAATCTATAATGATCCAGAAGAGATTTTAGAGATGTCAGATAACATAGTCAATGAGCTGGTTTTATTGAATTGTTTTTGTTTCTATTGACTCTATAGCCAACAGTGGAATTGATTGATTTTTTTCTGTGCTTATTTATCCATTGGGCTTATTAATTCATTAGGCACTTATTCATGATTCACAGGCAGACAGGACAGCCGTGCAGAAGTTAGTGCTGGAGACTCTGAGCTGCACACAGTCTGGGGACATTCTGAAAGTTACATTCACAGAAAAGTTGTGTGCACCAGAGACATGCTGTGACTGAGCCAGAGTGATGATTTGCCACCAGGTCCTGCATGGAGTAGCCAAATGCCCAGCGCTGACAGTGGCTGTGAACTTGGGTGCCTGGAGCCAGCTCTCTAGACTCTGTAGCAAGTCTGCAATTCTTGAATGATTGCTTTATTTCTCCAATCTCAAATTTCTCTTCTGTCCAATACAGTGAAAGTGGTAACAGTACCGATCTGTCTATTAAAGCAGGCTCCAGGGATAGGAGTGCCACCCACTCAGGATTCCCAAGGGAATCACTCGGGAAATATTTAGTAGGTGTAGCCTTGCCGAATCCATCAGTATAGTGAATGCTCTGTCATTAGGAACTTTTCTTGGCCCATGAAGAATATTGGACTTGGAGAGAGCGAATACCTTAAAGACGTTACTAGTCAGCCAAAGACAGAAACAAAGTTTGAAGCCATTCTGTTGTGCCTTGAAATTCATGCCTTTGACCTCTATGAGGGTGGACTTTTGTTCAAAGCAAGAACCACAATATTCGCATCAGGCCACCCAGTGCACAAATACATGGCTCAGGTAGGTGGAAACTGGGCTGGCCTGATTGCACAGTGCTCACCTGAAGCTCCAAACAGTCTTGCTATAAAGACTACATAGCAAGGCACGAGCTTATTTGCTCTTCCAGTATTTTTATTTTTAGTAAGAAATCTAGATTTTTATCTGCAATCTCATTATTTAACTTGACCATTATTTTAACTGAAAACAAGCAATCTAAATGCATGTGAGTCCCAGAACCTGTCTACTGGTTGTATGAGCCCAAGATCTGCCAGCAGCCAGTTCTGGTTTAAAGTGAGGCATGTCCACCAGCCACTTGGTAGCCAAGCACCCTGTGCTGCTCCTGCCTGCTGCAGTTCTGTGTGGAGGACCTGTTGATCTCTGCAGTCAAAAGTCTTTGCACAGGCTCCTTCAGTCCCAAGCACTCTGTTGGCTTAGCACCACCACTCCTCCTTGCAGCAAGGAGGTTAATGCTCATCCAGCACTGAAGCTCATCTTCCTTCCCATGCTCTGAGCATTGGTGAGTTGCACTTGAGTTTTCTTGAAGCAGGGAGGGATGCAAGAAGTAATTCCTTGTTTGCATTTTTCTTTTAGCATTGATGGAGGCAATTTAGAAAGTTCTTGTGCCCTAGAAATCCACCTAAATTAATGTGAATGTGCATTTATTAAATGGCCATTGTTTGTGGATGCACAGGATGGCATCTAAAAGCAGAGTAGACAAGCACAGGTAGAATCCTGATGTAGCAGATAGTGATATGGTAAGACATTAGCAAAATCATGAACATAACTTTTTTTTTTGGAACCAGGGATGGAATTCAGGACCTTGCACTTTCCAGGAAGGCACTTGTGCCCCTGAGCTATTTCTCTAGCCCCATGAACATAACTCTCTGCAGCTACAGAATAGAAGAATCAGGCCCAAAGGAGGTCATTGGGGAAAATGGCATCGTCTTTGAGCAAAGTAAATGTAGATATAATTTCACTAGACCAAGACAGAAAAGGATAGTCAAAATAGCTCAGTGTCCCCATTACTATCATCACCAACATTGCCACCAACATCACCATCACCACCACCAGCAGCTATCCTCATTACCACCATTACTCCCACCATGGCTGCAATATTGCCATTACCACCATCCCCATCTCTACTACCACCACCATCACCCCACCATCATGACCTTGCCATCTCTGCCACCATCATCACCACCACTACCAATATCATTGTCCCCACCACCACCACCAACACACAACCTCCATTACTGCCAGCATGGTCCTTCCATTTTGCCAGCATGACCCCATCCTCCTGCCATCAGCATCTTACCTTCTCTACCGCCACCATCCCTCACCACCGCCAATGCATCTGTACCACCATCACCACCACCGTCTTTTCCAACATTAGTTAACCAACATCCACTATGACTGAGAACATGCTTACAGTCTTTTATATGCTTTATCTAATTTGAGACCTTTGCTTTGGTGTGGGTATCCAAAGTCTTATCATTTAAAGGTTAGGAAATTGAAGTGTCGAATTGTGAAGGCCCTTATCAAGATCATTCCTTTCATTGATGTGGCTCTACTTTCAGCCACACCACGCTTGAAAGGGACAAAGCACTTAGTGTGTGTGACACTGAGGGCGTGGTCAATGCACAGTATTCAGTTGATGTTAGGTACCGTCAACTATTTCAGAAGTATGTTAAGGGCTGTTGCTCAATCATGGACTTCTATTTAGGAAATGGGGTTTAGGCAAAGTAAACCATGTTTCTATTTGGTTGTGGGCCTCATCAGCATCTTTAGAAGTAAATGTACATTCGGAATCTCCAAGAATCAATCAAAACCCATTTCTCTTCAGTGTATGCTCTGCTCAACCTAAGGGCGTTTGGGACCAAAATGATAGTGGATGTTGGTTGACAGATGTTGGAAAACATGGTGGTGGCGATGGCAGTAGAGATGCTATTGACAGTGATGAAGAATGGTAGTGATAGAGAAGGTAAGCTGGTGATAGCAGGTGGATGGGGTCACGCTGGCAATGTGAGGGCCATGATGTTAATAATGGAGGTGACGGTGGTGGCTATGTGTTGGTGGTGGTGGTGGGGACAATGATATTAGTAGTGGTGGTGATGATGGTGGCAGAAATGGCAAGGTCATGACATTGAGGTGATGGGTGTGGTGGTAATGGCAATGTTGCAGCCATGGTGAGAGTAATGGTGGTACTGAGGACAGCTGTTGGTGTGGACTGTCTCAGCTATGCCGAATAGAACAAAGGTATCAGTGGATGCCAACAACCTAAAAATTGTGACACTCTTGTTGCTAGATGAATTCAGCAGAAAGGTAGATGGCAAACCCAAGACTCACAGATCAGGAGTAATGAAGTGGATGGAAAGAAGGGGAGTCCAAGGCGCCTCCAGTCAGGAGCCCCAGTGATGTAGACATTGGGGTTCTGAGACACCCACCAGCTATTTGGGACAGGAAATCTAAGCGGCAATATGGTCTTCCCCACTTCCCCAGCCTCCATCACCATTCTGGACTCATTTTGTATGCATCCCCCCATGAGGCAACTCTTTATTAAATAAGGTTTGCTTTCAACCAGGCAAGTCACAATAAAGTCAGAAACAAAGACATAGTTTCTTGCATTACCTAACTGGATTACAAGAATCATATGAATGGTGTGCTAACTATGAAATGTGCAGGGGATTATTCAGTAATGACTTTCTTCTGTCCCTCACTGATACTGATAATCAGGAATAGTTTTAGATTAGGACAGAATCCCACCAGAAGGAGCTGTCTTTCTCACTTTCTGCTGACTTCCCCAGGGATTGAGAGAGCAGGGTAGCTGGAGATGACTTCCTGGCCTGCCATGACAACTGGCAGATCTAAGTGGTTGGCACACATCATCTTCCTTCCTTTCAGTGTCCCTCTAAGGTGGGCTCCACTTCTTGCCATTTTACATGTGGAGATAAACTGAGGCTCAGAGCAATAGAGTCATTTGTTCCAGGCCTCACAGTGGTGACCCGGATGTATTGAAACTTGCGTCTTCTCAGGAACACTTGGCTACTTCCAGGGACAACTTGGGTCATCACTACTGAGGAGAGGGTGCTCTTGGCTTCTAGCGGGTAGAATTCAGAGATGTGCTGAGCATCTTCAAGGCTCAAGACACTTGGTCCCCATGAGAACTATCAGCACATAATGCCAAGAGTGGAAAAGCTGGCACCCAAACCACAGTCTTGACCACCGCCCTACGGTGTGTGTGCCTGTGAATGACTACTAACGTGCTCCTTAGTCTTAACTGCAGAGGATCACAGCCTGCCCAGCTACATTCAGAAGTAGCTGCCTGGCCTTCCTGTAGTTATGTTAAGACAGGCTGAGCAAATTCTTCCAAGTCCTGGGACCTCATCTTTAAACTATTAAAACCTATGGACAGCAGTCTCAGGGCAAGTGGTGCCCGTAAACTGCCTGTCTCTAAAGAGTCATCTCTAAACCCACTGCTTCATGCATGGGTTTAGCAGCTGACATGAGTACACACAGCATGGGTTTTTGTTTTTCCCCAACATAGTCTTAGGAGCAAGGTAAATAAGTAACTTAGATGAATCCAGAGAACTCATGATCCAAATCTGCTTCAGCCAAGTGAAGCTGACAAAGGGTTAACAGCACCCAATCCATTTTCATCAAGAAAGTTTGAACTTTGGTCACAGCATGCAACTTAGCTGTGCTGTTACATTATTTATTATTCATGGAGCATTGTAACTTACCATAGTCTCTGAGTAATCTTTTTAAGCCTGCCAACAAACCGGTGTTAATTGCTTACACTGGAACATATTTGCTGTTGGAAATGTCACACCATAATTATATCCCATTCCGCTGTCTGACAAGTAATATACTAAAAGAAAATTGGGTTTCTTATTTTCTTCAGCTTCTTCTTGTGATGTGTAAAACCATTGCTGGAACCCTTCAGGCAGTACGCAGGTGGCAAGTTTCTGGACTTGTCACAAGTTTGTCAGAAAACTTTCCCCACTGGTTGATGCTGATGCAAAGGAGCAGCTCTACTCTGCACTTTGCACCCC
>PVKN010014280.1:0-19322 GCA_004027915.1 Capromys pilorides | reverse complement strand
ACCTGTGCTGCCTGTGCTGGTGGTTGACCCATGCCAACTGTGACTAGTGGAGTTGTCACTTATAGTTGATCCAGTTGAAGTGTCTCTTGTAGTTTCACTCAAGGAGATTGTTGATGACCCTGTAGATTGAGAGAAATCAGAGAAGGCAGGATAGTTACACATTTCTCATGAAGGTTTGAGTCTGTATTTCTCAGGCAGGTGAGCTCAACAGGACTGGTTATCCCAGAATCATGAAAACCTGGGCTTTCTCTGGTACGAGAAATCCAGTGAGAACCTGTGGATTTGGCCAAGTTTCCAATGGTGTTCTATATTTGTTCTGTGAATGTAATGTTTTGTCTAGCTTTTTCAGGCCTTGCTAGGTAATTTCCTGGAGCTTTATTGGGATGGACGAGTTGCCTTGATCAGAGTGGTTCTGTGAGTCTGGATGAGCCTGTGTGCTCGTGTAGATCTGCGTTTCCCGCCTCGGCCGCACCTTGCTCGCGCACACTTCTCGGGCTCACTGGCTCATGCTCCTCTGCCCGAGTGTCCTGACACACATTCTGGACATCTATACCGGTGCCATCACCCCAGCCTCGTTCCCTGCGTTCTTTGCATTCTGCGATGTGTAGCCCATCCCTTCACCTGCGTTCTCTGGCTAAGCCCCTTTCTGTTTACAGCACAGGCTGCCCTCTGTCGTTTCCCATGTGTTTGCTAATGACTCACAAGGAGCCGGAGGGTCGAGACAAGCACCTTTTCCGTGGGTAATTCTCTCTCTCACCATTCTCTCTTTGCACACATAGAACTTAGTCACCTACCCTGAATCTTGCCACCTCTACCTGGCCAACCTGTAACCACAACCTGCCTTGGCAGGCTTCTCAACCCCTAGCTGGCTATGATTGTGTTGTGATAAGAATTAGGCTTGAACTTGCACTGGAGGGCTTTGCCATCTTCTCAGTAGCACTTAGCACATGTGAGTGTGCATGTACAGCTATTTTGAAAAGTGGAAATGTCCTCTTCATCCCACCTGTGAGATGAAAAAGATTACATATGGAAAGTGTCTTTGCACCAAGGGTGTCTCCACCCTCAGGATCATTAAGACAACCCTGTCAGTCCCCTGTCTTGCCCTCTCCAAGACTGCCCTAGAACTGCACTTTGTCACTTCTTGAGAGGGCCAACCAACCTTGGCCCTTGTGGTTACCACCAGAACAAAGGCCCCCTCTGCCTGCCCAGGGAGCCACATTTCACAGCATCCTGAAAGACACAAACTGTCCTGGGGAGAGGGCAAGCTGCACCTGGACTGGAGCCAAAGTGGACCATCAGCCAAGACAGCCCTGTGGTCATCATTCTGGTCTTGGGCTTTGCACAGGTGTAGGGAAGAGATGTAGCAAGTGGCTCCTCCATGCAGCTCAGGTGGAAGTTCAATGTGGTCTGAGATTTTGAAATTCCAAACTCATGAAAAGGATTGAAAACATGTTGTTCTTATTGTTTTGCAGTGCCAGGAATCAGACCCAGAGCCTGGTATGTGCTAAGAAAGTATTCTGTCCCTGGTCCCTAGTTAGTTAGTTAGTTAGTTAGTTAGTTAGTTAGTTAGTTTCATGGTGCTGATGGTTGAGGCCAGAGCCCTCACATTCAGCTTCATCTCCAAACTATCTGAGCATCTCCACCCCTACTCATCCAACACCTCCACTCCAGATCCCAGTGTTCCTACCACCCCAAAGGCCAAGATGACTCTTTCAACAAAAACCCCTGAAACTTCCCCCCAACTCCAGCCAGTAAGTAAGAATCACTGGTAATGAGGAATGGGGGCACAGGCCTGTAATCCTAACTCCCTGGGAGACTGAGGCGGGAGGATCACAGGTGTGAGCTGGTCTGGGTAACTTATGGAGAAGCTGTTTCAAAGTAAAACATAAAAAGAACTGAAAATGTATCTCATTGTGAAGGCCCTCAGTTCTAGCTGAGCACTATAAAACTAAAACAAATAATCAGAAACAGTGTTTGGCAGGCTCTCCAGCATCCTTTATCTCACTTACCTAACATGTTCTCACTGAATCCACCTTGGGCGATCAACAAGGTAGAGTGTTCTAGTCTCTCCGGGGTTACTGCTGGGGGGGAGGGGGGGTCAACACTTCCCCATGGGCTTTTATAAGACCCTTGGGCTTAAGTGTGCTGTCCTGGAATATGGTGATGAAGTCTCAGCAGCCCAGAAATGTCACTTCCCCTCACTCATCCATTCCTTCGGAATCAATTAGAGAAATGGCCATAAATGGCCCTTATATGCCTTTTCATTGTTTGACTCATCCCAAGAAACATGTTCTACTTTTACAACGTAAGAATTGTTTTACAGTTTATGACTAAATCCAAGAAATTCCATCTCTTACAAAGGAAAAGGAAGCACAATATTTCTGGTAACACCTCCTGCTGGAAGGCCTCACCACAAGGCGGAGGGCTGTCCCCTCCCTGTGTGGACTCCTACACAGGGCGTGGCCTGGTCCAGAAGGTCACAAACGATAGAACTGGGTGGGAGGTCAAAGAAGTGGACGTGGGGCTGAGAGGTGGCTTTGCTGGGCACCAACATGTGGCAGCCCTGGGGGGAGGGGGAGAGAGGGTCTCATGGGGTGAGTTGGGAAGGCGCCCTCCAAGCCAGGAGGACAGGGGGCCCCTCAGTGTAGAGAAGCAGGCCAGGTGGGCGGCAGAATATGGGAAGGAACACGGCTCTGAGCTCCATGTACCAGGCCAGGTGGGAGGCTTACTCTCAGACCCGCCACCTCTGCTCAGGGTGGGCCGCAGCTTTTAGTGTAAACTTTCTCCTTGACCATTTCCTGGCCACCACTCAGCCATGCCCACCTCTGTCCCCTGCAGCCTTCTTTGCTCAGCCCTTCCACTTCCATCTTGTTACAAAAAACGAAGTTTAGCTCAGTGGTGAGACAATGGTGCAAAACCAGGCACATGGGGCCAAGGATATAGCTCAGAGACAGAGAATCTGCCTGACAAGTGAATGGTCCGGCGTTCAATTCCAGGTACCAAACAAAACATCAACTGATTTAACAAAGATATAAGTCTGATATGGTGGAGCATGCTAGCAATCCCAAGGCTCTAGGAGGCAGAGGCAGGGGAGACTCAAGTTCAAGCCCAGGCTGGGTAATTTATAACTTAATGAGAAAATTAAAGAGGGTTGGAGATGTAGCTTAAGTCAAAGGTCCTGAGCTCAATCCCCAGTAATAATTTTAAAGACAACATTCAGCAAAAAGCCCTGGCTCTAACTTGCTTTAAAGTTCTGTCATGGAGACTGCAAGAAGGGACAGAGGTGGGGAGACTGCTGCGAACACACAGTGGCACATGGGCCACCAGAGGACCCAGTAAAGGCCAGGATCCTGGAGACCAAGGGGCTGCTCTGGACGTGGGCTCTTGTCATTATTTCTTTTCTTTTCTTTTTAACAATTTATTTTCTTTTTTTTTTAATTTTTTATTTTATTTTATTTTATTCATTTGTTTGCTTGTTTGTTTCTTTCTTTATTTTATGGCTGGCCCAGCCTGCCCTGGTGGTGGGGCTGGCGCAGCATGTGGTGCCAGGGATCGAACCGCAGTCCCTACAGCTGCCTGAGCTTTCGTAAGCAGGCGCTTTAGACCACTGAACCATCTCACCGGCCCCTCTTGTCATTATGTCTGAATCCACACCACCTTCTCTGCCGTGTTGTTATTGACTTGCCCTCCACATTCGACGTTGCTTCTACCGCTCTCTCTGTGACGCCAGCCTCTAAAGGCCTGAGCACCTGTCCGGCTCACCAAGCTGCCCTCGCCCTTCCTCCATCTCTCCACTACTTCAGACCTGAAACCCCATGACCTGCTGGAGCCCCTCCCTCTGTCTCTGCTGCCCTTCCCAGCTAGAAGGTGAGCCTGAACGGAAGGGCTCTGCCACCCCCACCCTCTGCCAGGCGATCTCCTCCCGGAACAAAGATCTCACACCACCCAGGGTCTGGTGGGTAAATCAAGGAGCACTTCCCCAAGGTCACCCTCCAAGGTCAGGGACACTCCTCTGGGGAGGTGGCCAGAAGCAAAGCTCACTTCCCCAATGACACTCAAGTGGCCAAGAAGCCAATGAAAAGGAAAAGGATGTGCAAAAGTATTCAAAATAAAGTAAGCTACTATGAGGACAACAATATGCAATGTGCCAGTTATTGCGAATGTATTACTAATGTATTTTGAAACTATCATATTGTTATTTCTTATAAATAAAAAAAGAGTAAAAAAATAAATAAATAAAGCAAGTGACTATTGGCAATCATATACCCCCCAACACACTGTTAGGCAGTAATAAGAACTGGTACTGAGAGCTGGGGAGATAGTTCAGCGGCAAAAGTGCCTGCCTGGCAAGCGCAAGATCCTCCATTCAATTCCTGATTCCAAAAAAAAGAGCTGGTGTTAGTCAGGGTGGTGTCATATGATATTGACGGGCGGGAACGTGGTGTCATATTTTTCAAGCAGTTTGGAAATATGCATCAAGGCCATAGGAGCAATCGTTTTATGATATCATTTCTGGTTACTGATCTCAAAATAATTTGAAGATTTCTTACAAGCATGTATATTACACACACAAAAAAAGAATGTATGTGAAGGACCAGTGAGATAGCTCGGTGGACTAAGCACCTGCTTAGGCAAGCTCAGGGACCAGGGTTCAATTCCCAGCACCATATGCTGCTCTGGTATTGCCCCCGGACATCCTGAGCCAGACCCGGAATGGTGATGCTTGCCTGTAATCCTAGCACTCGGGAGGCTAAAACAAGAGGATCACTATGAGTCCAAGCTGCGTAGTAAGCCCCTGTATCAAAATAATAATAATAATAATAATAATAATAATAATAATAATATATTAAATTATTACTTAGCATAATGAAAAGTTGGACTAAATACCTCTATGAATAAGGGATAGTCAGGTGGTATGGCATTCCATAGCATGCAGTTATTGCTAAGCCGTTAAAATGCAAACTGCCACCTGTGATTAATGCAATGCTACTGGCAGTGGCTCAGTCTTGGAAGCGACCTATAAGTCCATCAGCAGATGGCCGGGTAAAGAAAATGTGGAATCTACACACAATGAAACACTACTCTGCCATCAAGAGGAAAAATTTGAGTCATCTGTAGGACACTGGATCCACCTGGAGACCATAGTGCTGGGCAACAGAAATCAGACACACAGAATGTAAATGTCACATGGTTTCTCTTATGTAAGAAACCCAAAGTATAGGGCCGGGAGGTAGCTCAGTGACATAAGTGCCTGCCTCGCAAACCCTAGGTCCCAGGTTCAATCCCTGGTACCATAAAAAGCAAAACAGAAAACCAAAGTATAAATATTTTAAAGAACAAAATAAAATACAGACTGAGATGATAGCAAACAGGATCTATGTGGACTTTGTGGCAGTGGGAAGGGGGTAGGGTCTGAGGAAGGGTGGGGGAATGAGGAGGGCAAGCAAAAATGATCCGGATACACTATGCATGTGTACCATCCATTCCCCCAAGATGAATGTACGTCTCATGAATTGCAAGCAATAGCAACAAAAAAGGAACTAAAACACACACACACACATACACATACACACACGCACACACACACACGTATAAAGCTACTAGGCTGAGAGATAGTTCAGTGGACTAAGTGCCTGCTTAGGCGAGCGCAGAGTTCAGTGTTCAATCCCCAGCACTACACATGCTGCACCACCCCCACCCCCACACACACTGAGCCAGCCACCAAGACCTGGCATGGTGGCACACACCTATAGTCCCAGTGGTAGGGAGGCTGAAAATAGGAGGACCATTATCAGTCCAAGCTGCATAGTGAGACCCTGTACCAAGCACACTAAAAAAAAGGGGCTGGGGAGATAGCTCCGTGGCACAAGTGCCTGCCTGGCAAGTGCAAAGTTGTGAGTTCAAACCCTGGTCCTGCAAAAAACAAAACAAACAAACAAAAAAAATGCACTTAAAAAAAAAAAAAAAACCGGCCAGGCTGCTGGGGGTGCAGCCCAGTGACAGAGTGCTTGTTTAGTACACACACGGTCTTGAGTTCAACCCCAGCACTGATAACCCTAACTATGTACTCAGAGACAATCCCAAGTATTAGCAACGTTTATTTAGGAAGTTTGAAGTGTTTCCTTTTGTTTCTATATTTTCTAAGTGTTCTATGATGAATATGCATTTATGTTACACGTTTTTTTTTAATTATTTATTGCGTCATTGTTTTTCCAGTGCTGGGGATTAAAGCCAGGACCTCGCACATGCTAGGTAGGTGCTGTACTTGTAAACTACTTCCCCAGCCCCATGTTAAATTTTTAAAGCACAATAAAAGTATGTACTTTTTTAAGAGAAAGTTTAGTATGTGCTACACCAGCCCTTGGAGAGCCCAGGGAAAAATCGCCACTGCTGATGGCTCCTGAGCTGGTAGTCCCAGGAGGCAGTGGCCAGAGCACTTGGGGAGATCACACACTTAGGCAGGTGAGAGTGGCACTGGCCACCAAGAGTGCCCGCAGGAGCCTCCTAGGCAAGCCCTGGTCCTTCTCATTCCCTTCAGTGTTGACACAGATCCCGTTAAACACACTGGGTACTTTCTGGCGGGGTTTATAGTTTTATTGCTTTTCTGTCCTCCACCTACGTGGATTTCGGTGGTGCGGGCCTGTCATCCCAGCACTCAGGAGGCTGGGGCAGGAGGATCATTGTGAGCTCAAGATCAGCCTGGGATACAAAGTGAGCTCAAGGCCAGCCTAGACGACATAGTGAAACCCTGTCTCAAAAGGACTAGTAATAACAAATAAATAAATAAATAAATAAATAAATAAATAAATAAATAAATAAAATAAAAAGCTATCCTATGAGAAAATATCTCTCATCTCAGTGACCAAGGAAAGACTGTGGAAGGTACTTAGGGACAAGAGATCTGAAGACCATCTGTGAAGTGTGACACTCCCTCTGTCACCTTCAAACATCTTTCTGCTTGTGGAGAAATCAGAGTCAGAGGCATTGGAGTCCCTGAGGGCACCTCCCCAATAGCAATTCCTATTGGGTATGAAGTAGGCCCCTTCTTGTTTCATCACATCAGCTGCTACGAAGCTGTGTGACCCCAGGTGATCTCATGACCTGCTCTGAACTTCCATTTCCCTTTGAAAAATGAGGTGGATGATGCCTGCCTTGAACACTGTGCTCACTCCAGAATAATCTAGAATCTTGGATGAGAAGACACTGGTTTGAGCTTTGGTCACCCAGCTCTGGGTGCATGTTCAGTCCTGCTATGCCAGAAGGCAGTGCCTCAGGTCTCGTTCCTCTGTGTAAGGTCGTTTGTGCCTGGCCAGGTCACAGTGGAGAATGGGACCCAGCTGCCCTGGCTCTTTCCCCTCCCACTGCTCACACCTGTGGTGAGTGGGTGGGATTCCTGGCCTGCTAGTGCCAGAAGGTGGCACCAACCCTGCCTCTGCCCACTGCCTCGTTAAAGCCAGCGCCACCTGCTTAGTGCCAGAACAGAGCCTGGTATGTTAAACAATGTCCCCCGCTTCCATAAGATGTGTCTGTCCACAGATACATGAATGGGACCTTGTTTGGAAATAAAGTCTTTGCAGGTGTAATTAAGTTAACAATCTCAGGACTGGATTTAGGGTGGGTCCAAGCCCAAACACTGGTGTTCTTGTTTGAGGTTACGGTTCCCTTCTCATTAAACCTACCATTAAATTTTTATGCATCCTGCCTTGTGCATCGCACCTGTCCAGGCACAGGTAAGGTTGAAATAGATGGGAGGGCTGCTGCCATAGGCCGAGGGACTCCAGGAGCAGCCAGAAGTCAAGGGAGCATCACCCCTGGTCTCTGGAGGGAATGTGACACAAATGGCCCCCCAGGAAGTCAATACTCAGAGAGACTCTCAGTTATAGAAAGTGGCAAGGAGTGTAAGTTCTGGAGCAGTGGGCTTGGGTTCAAATCATGACTCCTCTCCTGAACGGACAGAAGACCCTGAGCAAATTACTGATTATCCCTATGTCTCGGTGTTCCTGTGAATGAAGACCAAAATCAATGACAGAACTTCTCTCCTAGGGTTGTTGTGAAAGTTAAATGAGATAATAGATATTTAGAACAGTTCCCACTACATAACAGACCTTCAATAAACAGCAGTGATATCTACCTAGTATTTATTTATTTATTTATTTATTTATTTGTATATTTATTTATTTTTGCAGTTCTAGAGATTTAAGCCAGGGGCATTCTATTAACACTCATTTATATCCCCAAACCCTTTTTTCAATTTTTATTTGGAGACAGGGTCTCTTCAAATGCCCAGCTGGGCTTCAACTTGCCGCCCTTCTGCCTCAGCCTTCCGGGTAGCTGGGGTTACAGGTGTGTGCCTCTGTTCCTGGCAGCAACTTTTATGATCCATATCATTCCCAGATCCTCAGGTCAGTGTAGCTTCTCGACTGTTCCTCCCAGTCAGTGCTCCGGCGCTCTCCAAGGCTAAGCCCAGCTGGGTCAGTGCTGTATCCACCCAAGGGCCTTGAGCACCTGTGAGTTCTTCCTCCCAGTACCCTTCCCAGCAGCCACCAAAAGTGAAGGCTGCCTGGGCCCCACCCCACCCCCAAGCCCCGCAACAGGGGTCCCCCAAGCATGAGTGACCCCCGGCAGCTTCAACAGCGGCCGGGCTGTAATGGTTCTTTGTACCCAGTTCCCACCTCATTAAATCAACTATAAACGTTTTATTTCCCTGCTTGGTCCAGAGCACCTGCTCAGGCAGAGCCCGCCCTCGCTCCTGAGTGTTTGCAGAATGCCTGTTTATTGCTCGCTGTGTACAGTAGTGCGTCCACAGTGCGTCCTTGCTCTGGCTGAACCTTGCATGGTTTCAAAGGTTGCCCTTGTGTGCGAAGAGCTGTTCTCACCTCCGCCACATTCTTCCCAGTTTTATAGATGTTGAGTACTGCTACCCCACCCTCTTCCCAGCTGAGCTGAGGAACTCTGACCCCTCTAGGATGGTCCTTTTGTCCCCCTGATCCAAGTCATCTGAGGTGCTCGCCTCCACCCTTACTAGGAACACTTTGGAACTTAGGAGCTGCAAAACAGGTGGTGCAGGCTTGCAATCCCAGCGTTCTGGGAGGCTGAAGCAGGAAGGCTGAAAGTTTGAGCTCTGCTTGGGCAACTCAGCAACTTAGCATGATCTTTACTCAAGTAAAAAATTTTGAAAGGGCTGGGGATATAGCTCAGTGTGAAGGCTCTGGGTTCAATCTGAAGCAGAAGGGAAAAAAACAGGACACAAGTTCCCACCCTCGTGCTGATTCCTGGCATTTCCTAGTTCTTGAGCTCCTGCAGCATCACATGGAAAATAGTAACTTCTAGAAGGTGCCATTCTTGCTGAAGGCCCTTTATGAGCCCCTCAGTGCCCCATAGCCCACCCCCAAGTGGCACCTCCATTCCCTGGGCAATGCTGAACCCTAAGCTCCCATTCCATACCACTCTGATGCCATCTGCCCAAGCAGGGGCCTTACCACCCTGAGCCCACCCAGGTTCCTCTGGGGTCCAAAAGCTTCAGCATGACCCTCCTGTCTCTGTCACCTGCAAGGGCTCCTATACCAACTTCTGCTCCCCCAGACACACACCACCGACCTCCCCACTTCCTATGCCTCCGTTCCACTGCACGGCCACGCCCCACCTTCACAGGGTCCTCTGCCTTTTCCCTGCTGTATGCCCCCCTGAACCTCATCAGGCTCCCCTCGAATTGGAGCACCAAGAGGCGGGGAGAGGACAGATACTAGAGATGCCACCTACAGCCCCTGACCTCACCTCTAAACAGCTCCCAGGAGACCCAGATCTCAGGTCTGGCGGGTGGGGCTGCAGAGAGCTGAGGTCCTCCAGATCCCGAGGGGCAGAAAGCACAAGCCAGTGACTGCAGTCCTGTTCATTTGTTCCTGGTGGCCCCTGGTGCATCCTTCGTCCTCTCTGAGTCTCAAGTCCCTGTCTGTCCTGACTTCACACACAAGCCTCCTTGTGAAAATGGGAGCGACTAGCTGTCAAGCGGCTTTGGAAACAGAGTGCTCTGAGGGGGAGGGATGGGGCCTCGGAGTCCTGAGGGGCCCATGGCTCTCTCCCACTGACCCTTGGTGGCACTTGTCCTGGACAGATGTTCCCCCTCCTCTGCTACACCCTAGTAGACTCGGAGGTGTTGTCTCCACACCTGGCTGACTGTCAGGGTCTTTCCAGTGCGGCTGTGCACACAGAGGCAACCCCTCTTCGGATAGCTGGGCCCTTCATCACTGCCATCATCATTACCACTACCCCCTTCTCAAATACCCTCCCCAGGGAGGGTCGCCAGAGCCACCAGCCAGACCTGGGCAGCAGGGGCAGGGGCAGCCCCCCTGGGATGGGCCCCTGCCCCCCATCGTTTCCTCCTCTTGGCTATAACTTGAAGGCAATGTGTCTGCTATCAACATACTTGCATGGTGCCCCTGAACCCACACAGCCAGCCCACTCCTGGCCCAGCCCTCCAAGGGCCCCCCAAACACACCTGGGTCCGGGAGAAGGAGATACACCACGGCTGGACAGCCAAGGTGGCTCCAAGGCCTGAGTTCCGGCCTGGGGTTGTGGGGTTCTGCATGGGTTACCTGGAAGCTGCCCCCCAAGGCTCCACATACCCCAGCCACAGCTCCTTCTTCCCCTGGATGTCCTCCACCACCAGCCCTAGGTCTTCCTGCTCCAGCCCAGGCCGTTCTTTCTGGTTTCCCCCTTTCCTGCCCTCCTCCCCCAGAGCCTCTTCCCTACCTCTGGAGAATCAGAGAGCATGAATGCGACAGCCTACCACCTGTCACTTCCCAGACTTGGCTGTGACACGTTCAACAAGGGCCCATCCCATAGCCCGCTTCTTCCCGCCCAGGCCCTTGGCCACATTTAAGAGGGGGATTTTCCCAGGTGCGCCTGCAGCTCCCCCACTGTGAAGAGCAGAAGCTGCCCAGTCCCCTCAGGCACCTTCTCGCCCCAAGAGAGCCCTGGACAGCAGAGTGATGTGGAGCACAGCATATGCAGAAAGGGCCCTCAGCCCCCAGAGAGGCCAGGAGAGTAGGAGAGACGAGTCTAGCGGGAGTCCAGCTGTTCCTGTCAGGGGCTGCACTGGCGATATCAGCAGAACAATCCCAAATGCATCCCTTTTTCCAGCTCTGCAAGGCCTCACAGAGGCCCTTTTAGCCCCGAAGGCAAGTAGAGATCACGTCATAGATCTCCAGCTCTTTGGCAGCCTGCGCCCCACCAGGGAAGGAGGGAGGCCGCCGCCTGCAGCCCCGGCTGGCCCAGCCACACTTAGCGATGCCCCCGAGCGAGCGAGGCAGCCTGACTCTCACTCACCCTCTGGTTGTGTCGTTGAATTAGAGGTAGCACTGAACGTCCAGAGCTGGAGGGCCAGCAGCAGAATCCAGGTCACCAGCATCTCCCAGGGCACTGGCCCCTGGCGGCAGAACCTTCCCTCTCTGAGGGGCTGAGAAATGAGAAACTCACAGGGAGGGAGCTGCTATATAAAGGACCCTGGAGACCTTTGCCTTGGGAAGGACAATGCCCGCCCTGGTGCCTGGCCTGAGATGGGAGGCTGAGGTGATGATGCTGGGTGGGTAGCACGCAGTGGCCAGAGAGTTGGCTAAAGGGCACCCGGTCACCCTCTAACTCCTGCTGTGATGACTGCTCCAGACAGACTCATTTCAGGAAGCCAAGTCGCTGGGTGGAGCAAGACACAAAGGAGGGACAGGAAGCAGAGGTGTGAGAGCAGATGGGGGCGGGGGACCCCAGGGAGGAGGACATCAGCACCTCCTTCGGGACAGATGAGGGACAGATGGCGGTGGCAGGACAGACGGCAGAACAGCCTGGGGGAAGAAAATTCTTCCCTACACTGAGAAGTATCCCTCATTGAGCCTTCTTCATCGACCACCTCAAACTGACCCCTTCCAAATTTCCAATACTTTCCTGCTTTCGGGTGAGGTATGGGGCACCCATTCACATCTGCAGCTTTATGGCTGGGTCTCCACCCTGGCCAGAGTCAGAGGTGAGGGAAGCCATGGCCAGTCCCTGCCCAGGACAAAGGTCCGAGGGACCGCTCCCAAATCCCCACACAGAGAGCCACTGGGGCAGGTTGTTCCCGACTGTCTCAGCTCTGGTCACGCAGGACTGACTGCCCACAACGGTAGGACGGGAAGGCCCGAGCCTGGCATGGACCAGCCCTGCGGTGAGTATGTGTCTGCGGAAGGGGCTCAAGGACACTTTACACCTCTGTGCCAAGGGAGCCATCCCAAGCTGTCCTTCCCCTTGGATGGTTCCTGGCAGCAGCATTCACGGTATTTCTGATCATGCCTCATAAATATACAAAATACACTCAGGTGGGGCTGGGGACATAGCTCAGTAGAATAAGCGCTTGCCTGGCAAGTGCAAGGGCCTGAGTTCAACCCCCAGTCCCTCAAATAAATAAATAAATACACTCAGGAAAGCAGACTTCAGAACTCCAAAAAGTAGAAAGAACAATGTGATGAAAATGTTTGAAGTAATATGAGGGAAAATTAATGGCAGTGTACTTATTATTGTAATAACCATTTTTATTTAAATACTCCAAATAGTTTTTTATCAGCCTTTGTATAACCACAACCCTAAGGGCTGCCCCCAGCCCTCCCTGAGAGAAAGGTGTGCATCTGGGGCCCGCTGATATCTCATTCTGAAGTCCCTGTTCTGCAGCCAGATGGAAGACACCAGGAGAAAAGGAGAGACGCAGAGCAGCCTCTTCTACGGTGAGCAGAACGCGATGGAGGGTGAAGGCAATGAGGAGGAGGAAATTCACTTCCCTTCATCCTTGGGGACCTCGGGAAGTTCACAGTCCCCTCATGTGGTTATAGGCCCTTAAAGGGTAGGAGGACAGGTAGAGCCTCTGGGTGGGACCCAGGGCTGAGAGTGCAGGGTATTTGCACCTATCTAGAGGAGGGGCGTGGAGGAAGTGATAGGATTTGGGGCTGGGAACCTGAGGGTGGGAAGGGGGAATGTGGAAAGCAAGGGAGCTACAGGGCTGGGGAGGGGACTGATTTGAGGAATTGGCAAAGAAGAAGAAAAGATGTAAAGGAGTAAGGGTCCAGGAAGGAGTTATACAGTGGGTGGCCACCAAAATGGCCACAGGCTCAGGGAGAGGGACAGGAGACCGTGGAATGGTAACAGGGTGTGAACAGGAAAACAGGAACCAAGACCTGAGGTGAGGACGCGAGAGCCTGAATTAGGCAATGTAAATGTGGGAGCTGAGACGGGAGGGTGGACAGGGACAGGGGAGTGAGCGTCCCAGCAGTTTTCACAGTAACTGTATGAGGTATCAGGGCAAGCGCATCATACCCGTTTTCAAGGTGTGGGAACAGAGGTGGGAGAATAATGGCTCTCTCAAGGTCCCACCGTGGAAGAGCCTGGCTGAGAACCAAGCCTCCGGGTGGGTTTCAGCCAAGTCAGGAGGAGGGGAGTCAAGGCGACAGTCCGGTTTTGGGAAAGGACTCTGGGAGCTCGGGCTGCAGAAGTCGCGGGAGCACCTGCAGGACCTGGTATAGACGGCTCCCTCCTGCTGTCCGTGGTGGAGGTGTAGGGCTCACATTGGGGACATGGCCACCTCGGGCCTCTGGATGCGCACCTGTCCCAAGTGTGAGTTAGCAAAACGAGGAAGGGAGGCCCCTGCTGGGCCCAACCCCCACTCCTGGGAGCGCAGCTCTGCTCCCCCACCTCCTACCTGTACATTGGGGTCCAACCTCTGCAGAGCCACTTGGAAGTTGACATCCTTGTCTAGAAAGAGAATAGAGGATAGGTAGAGGGGAGGATAAAGGAGGGACAGGAAGGGCCCCCAAGGGTGGCAGCGCAGGGAGGGGCAACACCTACTCCTCGGTACTTCGGTCCTGGGCTGGGGCCTTGGTTGCGTCCTGCCTAAGACGCGAGGGTCTCAGGGAAGCCCCTTCTGCCTTCCCAGTTGACAAGACTCACCTGTCCTGTCATCCTTGAAACCTGTGTTGACAAAAGTCCCTACGGTGTCATCATCCCCGACCTCGAACCATTGCTTGTCCTCCGCCTTGGACCTGCGCAGAGGCGTCGCAAGGTCAAGCAGGACTGCTCACCCTGAGACCCCTGCTGCCCACGTCACCCCTGCCGCCTCCACCCTGGCGCCTCACCGGCTCTCCTTCCTCCTGGTCCTCTTCAAGAAGATCAGCGCCCCCAGCAGCAGGAGCAGGAGCAGCACGCCGGCGCCCGCCAGCCCCCCGACCAGCGCCCTCCAGTGGATGGCCACCTCGCAGCGCGAGCCGGAGTACCAATACGTGTCAGAGGAGAAGCAGCTGGGGAGAGGTCACAGGTCTGAGAGAGCTCACAGGCGGGCAGGCTGGCAGGGCGCACCCTGAGGACTATGAGCGGGGCCTCTGGAGAGGCTCCAATCTGGAGGCGGGGTGGGGCCAGGGCCGACGCTCAGTGGGTGGAGCATTGGGGCGGGACCCTACCCTGGCGCTCAGCCTAGGACCTGACAGCATGCCGTAGTCAGGGCCAGGGCCTTGGGACGGTAGGGGTGCAGGTGAGACAGCAGGAGACACTGGGCGGTCCGTGGGTGGAAGGGGCCCACTGAGTGGGTGGCGGGAGGGGTTCTGGGTCTCACCGGCAAGCAGGCCCACTCCTCTCCAGAAAGCACTGGCCCTGGTTACAGTCAATGGTACCGTTCCAATGCTGAGTGCAGTTGGAGACACAGCGAAGCTGGTTCTCCTCCAACAAGGGGAAGTAGAACTCTTCATAGTCTTCGGGGACTGCTTTGTGGCAGATGGCTGGGAATTGGGGAAGGGGTTGCAGAGACAGAGACCGCATTCATTCTATGCCAGGGTATGATTCTAGTGACCCGAAATGCGTAGGAAGAACATTTCCTGGGGTGACACCGTGGGGCTGACCCTTAGATCAGATCGAAATGTCCGTTGCACCTCTGCCCCTTCCCCTCACCTGCTGGTGCCTGAGTGGGCATGCTAACAAGGGCCACATTACTTGCCTCCCCAAAAGGTTCCCCCTCCTTTCCCCAGAGAACTACAAAGGGCAGCTGTCCCTGGTGGGAGGACTCATGGCCACTTGAGACACTCAGCCCTTTGCCGCACCCTCACCTGTCAGACTTAGTACTGTGCTGGTGTTGTCCACCTTGACAGAGCCAGGCTTGAAACACAGAGCTAGGGGTCGGGGGAGAACACAGGAATTGATAAAGGAGACCACAGCAGGTACGGGGAAGGAGGGAGGGAGAGGGTGCACTGGTGTTCCCAGATGTGGTGGGACTGTTAGGGAAGACAGCTGTTGTCCCCCTCCTCCCCTTAAATAATCAGGTATTTTCTGCCATCAGAAAAATATGCATCATACCTGCTAGAGAGTCTCTTCCCCCGGCACCCAGGTCTGGTAAGACCCTCCATAATCCCACCCTATGCCCTGTTCACCACCTGCCACAGGTACCACAGGTCTAGCCCCTGATCTCTAAAGGCAACCTGGGCCATGCTGATCCAGACTCCTCCCTCCAGCCCTGCTTACTCTGGTTATCCTGGCAGTTGTCCTCGCTCTGGGTGGCATTCTCAAGCTCCGTCCTAAGGGCTGTCTTCACCTTCTCATATTCTTCCTCCAGCTGGGAGCTGATAGGCAACTTCAACAGAACTAGATAATCTACCACAATGCTGCCATTCCTGTGGGAGGCAGGGCCTTAGGAGGTGCCCAAGCCTGGGGCACATGGGCCCTTGGAGGGGCACTTCTAAGACCAACCAAAGTGCAGTCATGAGTTGGGATGTCACCCAAATTCTTCTCAGCCTGGCACCGCGCGACGAGTAGTGGTGGACATTCTCCCGTGTTGCATGAAGCTAGCACCAAAGCAAGTTCTCCTGGGCTGCTGGCCTCGCCCCTGCTCTAGTGCTGACCCACCCTAGAGAGCTAGGGCGAGCCAGAGAGCCCCAGTCAACCATCCCAACACCACCTCTCTCTACATGTCCCATGTGATCTCCTTCTACCATGCTGAAGAGGAGGGTTGCTGTGCTCTCTGCAGAGGAATAGCCCCACATAATGATCAAAAAGCCCGAGTAATTCCCTTGCATACTCCTTCCACCCCTCTTTTCAAGAAATCTGATGGCTCCAGAAGCAGAGGGTGGCTTCTCCAGCCCTTCTTTGTACCCCTTTGCCATCACTTAACACTACTACCATATCTTTAGAGTGGCCTCCTACCTCAGGGACAGGATCTCCACACTTTGGAACCCCTCCACGTTTTCATAAATCTTCTTCATCTGAAATGCCAAGGATCCCTGGGCTCATGTCTGAGCTGTGGGCCTGAGGACACCCAAGAACCTTGAGGCCCAGCTCCAGCAAAAGACCCTAAGATTCCCTCTTTTCTTGCCTCACCTGATTCTGGAAGGCGTTGCTGAAATCTTTGTAGGCCTTGGAATTTTTATCTTTGAGCTCGTCAGAGAACTCTTGATCGATGGACACCTCCATACCCACTTCAGCCTCCACAGAATCTGCACACAGCATGCCCAGCTTCAGTCACTTGCCACCTGCCCCATCTGCCATCCCCACCACCACCTCCCCTCCCTGTCACTCCTCCCTCTGGCTCCTCTCTATAGACTCCCAGGACTGGCTGAACAGCAGCAGGGGAAAAGGAAGCAATTCTGTCTGGAGGTGAGGTAAAGAAGTCAGGATGCATGGCTGACCCCTTCCGTATCTGCTCCTGGGGTAGAGAGGATAATGGCCCCTAAAATGTCTCTGCCCAAATCTCTAGAAAGAACCTGTGACTATGTTATGTGACATGGAAGTGTAAAATTAGATTGCAGATAATCTGTGCCAGGAGGCACATAAAAAGATTGCTCATCAGCAGACCTTAATATGGGAAAATTCACAAATACTATCCGAGTGAGCCCAGCACTATCCCAAGCGTCCTTAACAGGGAAAGAGGGAGGCAGAAGCCCCCTCCCAAGCGTGAAGTCAGGAGGTGTGATTGGCTTGGGGGTAGCTCAGTGGTAGAGCATTTGGCTAGGATATGCAGGGCCTGAGCTCAGTCCCCCAACATCCCTTGTTCCCCAAAAGAAGAATGTATAACTATGGAGAAAAAGCATAGAGTGATACAGTTTCAGAGGCCTTATTACAAGCAATGGAAGCCTCTAAAAGCCAGAAGGCGCACAAAATAGATTCTTTCCCCAAGTCTCTGAAAAACACAAGGCCCTAGTGACACCTGGACTTTAGCTCAGTGAGACCCACATCAGACTTCTGCTGGGCTTAGAATTCAGCTACAATTAGCCCAGACCAGAAGGATGCCCAGGAGGAAGTCTGAAGCCAGCAATGACGGAGATGGAGAGGAGGCCTGGCATGGGACAGCATAGGGCATAGAGAGAAGACAGGGATAGAGGGACTAGAGGGATGGCACGTGGGTGACCTCTAGGACTGCTGCAGGCACCCTCGGGAGGACATGCAAAGCACACGGCCCCGCAACTCACCCATTTCCACCTGTTCCACTGCATATTCACAGAGGGGGCCATAGAAGGTGCTGGGGCAAAAGCACTTGAGACCATCGAATGTCCCCCCATTCTGGCACTTAGATTTTTCACAGTGGTCCCCAGAGAAACCCTCTGGACATCTGCAGTGGCCCTGCTCCCAGGTGCCACCATTTTCACACATGCCTGAGAAACATAAGAAGAAAAGGAATTCAAATGGGACCCAGTTATGGTGACAGGAAGTCAGCAGGGATGGAAGGGAAGCAGGCAGGCCCACCTGGGGGGGTGGTCGGTCTTGCTACTGTGGTCCTCTGAGTAGTGCTTGAAGTTGTTTTCCATGAAGTAAGGGTGGTAGGAGTCTTCGTGGTGGCCACTGGTCTCTCTGAAGTCCGGATGGTGGAAAGGGGGGGAGATGTCAACTTGCTTGAGGTTGTGACAACTGGAAGGTTGCTGCTTGGTTTCACAGTGGAGCCATCCATCCGTAGGGTGGTGACAGAATTGGTGCTCAGCCAGTTCTTGCTGGGCGACACCGTGCTCATGGATGCTATGCCAGCGCTGGGAGAGCTAGGAATATCGCTTGGGGTGTGGGTAGGCTTGGCTTCTGGAGTCTTGGAAGTGTCAGGGTCGGTATATGTAGGAAGGATGGTTCTTCCGCTGGTAGGACTAGGACTGGAAGCCATTTCAGTAGTGGAGGGAAACACAGAGAACAGGGTCGTAGGAGTCACTGTAACCTTCGTGTTGGGATCCACTTCAACATGTGGAGTCGTGGGAGAGGGAGGAACCGTTGTGGTGGAAAGATGGGAAATATAAGAAAAGGGAGTTGTTTCAGCAAGAGTCGTGGCCTGTGAGGAGACGGCTGGAGATAGTCTGGTAGTTGTAGATGAAGACAAAGGAGGAAAGGCTGTGACCGAAGAAGAGCTCATATACGCTGTGCTAGAGAAAGGAGGGGCAGGGCTGGTGACTGTAGGGTGCGTCGGAATGCTGCTGGCCGAGGAGGGAGGAAAGGACAGTGCTACCGATGCTGTTGAAGGGACCAGAGGACCAAGAGAGGCGCTCACTGTACCTGCAGATAGACTGCTCTGAGGGGAAGGTTCTGTGCTAGACTCACTTGAGGTGACTGAGGTCAGAAAAGTGGGAATGGAGACAGAGGTCTTTAGGGTGGACAGCCTGGTATTTGTACTAGGGACATCTGCTGTGGACGTGAGCATGCTGAGAGGGGATGATGTGTCAGCCGTAGCTGTTTCTGAAGTGGGCAGAGAGGGGCTGATAGGTATGGCCGTGGTGACAGTGGCTGGTGTGTCTATTCTGCTAATGACAGAGGTACTATCAGATGTGGAGTGTGTGACAATACCAGTGGGAGAGCTAGAGAACAAGGTGTCAGATGTGGACCTCACGTCAGTAGTTGGGAATATGGACAACAAGGTGGATAAAGGGGTTGTGTCGGTGGCACCACGGGTGGTGACTGAAATAGAAGTAGAAGGCATAGGACTACCTGTGGCTGACATTCCCACGCTGGTGGCCATGGGAGGAGAGATGCCAGATGTCCCAGAAGTGGACACATCTGTGTGGCTGACAGAAGAGGCAGTGAGGGCAGAAGCAGAAGAAACGTCTGTCTTGAGAGCTGCTGTGGAAACATCCGTTGTGGCAGCCTGGGTGGACTCTCCCGTGGATGTGGCACTAGAGCTGGTGAAGGTGGGCTGACCTGTTCCAGTCTGTGCTGCAGTGGCTGAGGATGTGCTGGTGACAGCGGGTTCTGGGGTGGTCACAGCTGTCGTGGAGCGGGTGACCTGGACGGTTGTGCCCAGGGACACACTGTCTGTCTGTGTGGGGGCAGCACTAGTGCCAGCTGTGGCAGAGGAGAGTGCA
>PVKN010014279.1:0-19299 GCA_004027915.1 Capromys pilorides | reverse complement strand
AGCCTGCATGAAAAAGGTGCTCCTTTGCTACACTGGTATCCAAGTAAGCACAGTAATTAGGAATTAGTGAAACAAATAGAAATTCACCAGTTCTCACCAATAATGCATATGTATGTGTGTGTGTGTGTGTGTGTGTATATATATATATATATATATATACACACACAATGAACTGGGCGATAGACTTTTACTTATACAATCTAAATGGTGCCTGATAACTGGAGAGGTGAGGTAAGAGTTGTGAAGTTATCATTTTGCAACCTCATTGTAAAAATAGGTTCAGGCAAGAACCATCAGTGGATGCTAAATCTAAGAGAACAGTGTGATGGAGATTAAGGTACACTGGTACCCTGGTTCATGAATTTTAACTCTTCCCTCAGTTCTGGTCTCAAACCGAATTGGAATAAAACTGAATCAAATTTCCCCACACTGAAGCTAACCACTGAATTCAATTTGGCTCTTGTGCAATTTGGCTTGTGACCAGAATTGTGGAAAGTATTAAGTTTGCGAACTAAGGTTCCACTACATTTGCATGGCCTAAGTATCTTCCGATAGACTACTCATTCAGTGCAAGGGGTAAAAAAAAAAAAAAAAAATCAATGATATGTGGTGGAGAACTCGGGTAGCATCTTTTTTTTTTTTTTAATTTCATTCTATTTTCTTCAAAGTTTATTTTATTTTAAACCTTATTTTATTTATTCATTTATTTGTGTGTGTGTTCTGGCCGGCTCAGCCTGCCCCGGGGGTGGGGCTGGCGCAGCATGTGGTGCCGGGGGTCGAACCGCAGTTCCTGTGGCTGCCCAAGCTTGCCCAAGCAGGCGCTCCAGACCACTGAGCCATCTCACCGGCCCCTTGGGTAGCATCTTGATGGGCAGGTGAACCTCATGCACCTTCAGATGGGACACTCTGTGCAAGCCACATCATCGCAGATGTAGTGTTTTGGTTAGAATGCCAAATCCAAGTCAAATCATGAGGAAAGATGAGACAACTTTAAAATGAACAATGTCCCAGAAATTGTTTTTTAGTGGTGCTGGGGACTGAATCCCAGGGCTGCCTTTATGCTAGATAAATGCTCCAACACTGAGCTATACCCTCAGCTCAGTGGAAGATGTTAGATAACAGCTTTTATTTACTGCTCAATTTACTGAAGTTGATTATCCTTCTCTGGCTATATATGAGAATATGCCTATTCTTAGTGAATATAGAAATGATAAAACAAATAGGGTGAAAAGTAAATAATAGGTAAATTTAGGTATAGATGTATAGTGATGTTCTGTGTAGAGTTTTTAGGCTGGAAATAAGTGAAATATTTCCAAACAGTTTTATTAAAAAATCCCTGCAGTGCTCCTGGAAAGCTACTGCACAATCAGCTTTCTTTCCTCTCAGGACTGTTCATCTAATTTGAGCATCTGTATTCAGAACTAATAAGCAGGCACTTGATGAAGCTAAGTCTTCATCAAGCTGAGATGACTAAGTGCTCAGTAGCTAAGAAATAACTGTGCCTCAGGGCTATACTTGTACGTATGTGTCAACTACAGCAGTCTCAGACAGCAAGAGATAGACATCATCTCATGATTTCTTTTGAACTTTTTATTCCAAAGAAATGAGCTCTACCAGCCTAGAGGAGTCCCCTGCTGCTGGTCTCACCTGCGGATCTGCTTGAGGACGTAGTCTCTGCTGATGTATTTGATATTCTCCTCTATTACTGAGCGAACACCGTCTTCCTCTGTCAGTTGCTTCTCGAGCCACTCCACCAGATCTTTATTATTGTCCCAAACATAGGCCTGCAAACAGATGACTCTTGGTCAGACACCAGGGGTCAGGCCAGGCCTGGACATCTGGGGACTCTGTATCTGGAATGTTCACTCTTAAAGCTTAAAGACCCTGTTACAAACTTCCTCTCCTATTGGCACTGGAGGAGGAGGAAGAGACCAGCTCTCTCTCCCTCCCTGCCTTTTGAGCTGCAGAGACACATATTCAGAGTCTCCATCTGGGCTCTCCGAGGACATTAGTTCTCACAGTGGACTCTGTCCTGTGAGACCCTGGGTGTCTATCTACTTCACAAATGCTAGAAGAGTTTAGGAAACTGGCAAGTTTGAGACAAAAACTTCAGAGCCCATCTTAGTAGTGTGACTCAGAGGGAAGGGCTGTTTATGAGCATTTTGCTTTTAGAGGAATTGAGAAACCATTTCTGAAATGTGAGTCTCCAGGCCCAAGAAGGCCTTGAACTGTGCCGCAAGCCCAGCTGTGGCAGCCTCCTGTGGTCAAGTCACAGGCTTTTAATGATACAGAGGTGGACTGATGTGAGGCAAGTCTGGCTGCTACCATAGAGCACCACAGCAGAAACCTACCTTGTATTATTAGCTGTGGGAATATACAAAAGGGCCAAGGAGTCTACAACCCTGGAGGCCTCAACAAGCTACATCTTGCCTCCTGTTTTTCAAGATCATTTAGCTGAGTATTTCCTAGGTAGTTGACTACATAATAATTCAGGAGTGTGTTAGAAGCCTAATAGCCTTCTCCTTGCTCTCTTCTCCTCTCATTTTCTTTACAAATCATTTAGGAATCGTTTTGTTAATGGCTTCCGGAAAACCAAGTACCACCATTAGGGCTCATTCATATTTATGTCATTTTGTTTGGGTAATTAAACACAAAGCTTGTCATTTAAAGGTGTGCTATCCTTCTCTGTTATCACTAACGAAGTCAAAGTCAGAATGACAATGAGTTTGGCGCTGTAATTTAATAGGTGGGTTCGCAGGGGACTTTGAGGCTTGCAGTGTGGTTACAGGAAATCCAGACAGAAGCAATGGCACAAAAGCCACAGCTGTAGCTACAGGGCCCGCAAAGGCAGAGAAAATGTGTTCTCAACACATCCTCTTAAGAGTCTTCCAAAAGCGAGGAAATAGGCAAGTGGCTGTTTTCCAACCTAGTTCATTCCTTAGGAAAATGGTTTCTTTTCAAGCTCTCACTTCCCGCCCTTGTCTGGTGGGACGCTGTGACTGGTTATTTACTAAGTGTAAGGTCACTGACTTGCACATTTCTAAGATGTTTTACATGTGAGGAGTGCCCTGGCCAAGGCGGTACAAACCTAGGGGATCCTTTCTACCTCTTCACACTTCGCCCATGCCTAACATCCCCATGGTTCAAAGGCAGGAAGACACTTCGCTCTAAAAAGCCACATCACTCTCTGCTGACAAGGGGGAGGGGAACAGCACTACCACATACTGTATTTCCTACTCAGTATGTGGTAGTCCTAACCTATTCAGTCCAGCTTATGGATGTACCTGGACTCAAGATATTTTCATTTTTATCTCCATCACTGGTAATTTAGACCTCTCTCTGATTTGAGAACTTACACCTTCTTCAATTTAGCAAGCTTTTGGGAAAGGGGGAAAAAAAATAAAACAATGAACGTTTCTTGTGTTTCAGAATGCAAAGAAAAAAAAAAAAAAACAACTAGATTTACCCAAGAATCCCAAAGCCGTTAGTTTAGGAGAATATTTAATACTCTTATTAATCATTTTTAATCCGTTTGCTTTTAATTAAGAAACAGCATGATGCTTTCCTATCAACATATGCCAGGGAGCAGATTAATTGTGGCTTAAGATAACTCTCCTTGATTGGTGTAATGTATTAGCTAACGAGATGCCTGCTTCTAACAATGCTCAGACACTATACTGGAAAGCCAGCTACCCTCTAGAGAAAACTCTTCTTCCTTCCCCTCCTGCAGCCACAAAGTATGTCAGGTGTTTAAATTAAACATTTAAAAAAGTTCCCAGAAAGGATTAGAGTAACACATTCCAAGTTTTATAGCTACTTGAAAATACAGGCTTTCTACATAAGATATCTGCTGTTTACTCAAACCAAAACTGTCCTAAAAGTTTCCTTGGCAGTCACCAAGCCCAAACCCAATCATGGGTAGATCTCAGCCCAGGGTATGGGAAGGCAGGGATCAAGTCCTAATCAACTGCATTTTAGCAAGAATAAACAAACATATGCACCCAGTGCCCCTCGTTCTTCTCAAAAGGTCTAGGAGTGATTAATACACTGTTCTGAGCTATCTGTTCTAGCAGGGAAAAGCAAGTCACCTGCTGCCCTTCTGAAAACAGCTAAAAGACTCAGCATTCCAGTCATCCACTAGGACAGCCAACTGTACCCAGGAAAAGTGCCACGGTCATTTCCTTAGATTTATGAAAATGTGTGTGTGTGTTTTTTTTACTTACTTTACTTACTGTATGTATGTATGTATGTATATAAAAGATGACTCAGCTTGCCCTGGGGGTGGGGCTGGCAGGATGACACACACATCTTGCAGTAAATGCATATAGCATTTCAATAAGGTATTTTCAGTATGCTGTGCTACACTTACAAGGTTAAGTCTTGTTCAACAGAAGCTTTGGAAGCATTATGATTTTTTTTAGAAGCTTTGGAGTAAACAGCAAAATGTTACATAAACCTCAGTGGCTCTGGAACCCATTTCCTGGAAGCCACCCTGCCTCAGTCCAGCCCACAATAAGATGGAGCAGTGCAACCCTCCGCCTTCCGTCACTTTATATAAGAAGTTTGTTGCCTAAGACTTAGCTGTGGGTAGCTTGAGGCTAGTGGAAATCAAGTGACCCCATCAGTGGTGCTTTTTCTTCTGTTATCCTCACAGAGGCCTCCCCTGACCATTTATTCCATTTGCAACTCCAGAATAACAGTGAGTGTTCACTATTTGTACAGTTTTGATTGCATTATGACATTAGAATGAGCCAAATCAAGTGTTCCCTGAATGTCTCCAGTGTCCTGGGGCCAAACCCTTCCTGCCCATCATGAAGTCACAGACCTTTAACTCTTAGTCAATGTTGTTATTTTTTAACTTCTAACACGCTGTGCTGAGATTATTGAAACTCACTGAACCTAAACATTCCCATTTTATACATGGAAAAATGGAGGCTCAGATATACTCAAATCCTAGTAAATGGAAAAGGTATGGTTCTAAAAGTTAATCCACGTTTTTATCATTGTTCCATGCAGAGTCCTAATCTCAGTTTCTACTACTAGGGTTGGGCATGGGGGTAGAGATCAATGAGGCTTTTTGAAAAACCATATTTTAAGTTGTGAATCTAAGAATTAACACAGAAAACACCCATGGAACACATGTGTGCTGTGCTATGATTCCATTTAAACCACAGTTCTTGTTATGTTTTTCAGGCAGCTGTAGCAATGCTTTGCTTCCACCTGCAGTGAAACTATGACCCATAAACCCATTTCCTATAACAGGACTGATCCCAGCGGATGCAAACAGAAATCCCGTAACTCATGTTAATAGATACCTCTGAGGGAACAAAGTACACTCCTCAGTTATGTAATAGTACAGTGTTAATTTTTTGTTCTAGAATCTCTGTTTTCAGGAATGAGATTAAAAAAACAAATTCTTCAAGAAAAAAACAAAAAAATACGAAG
Organism: Capromys pilorides; assembly: GCA_004027915.1. NCBI lineage: Eukaryota > Metazoa > Chordata > Mammalia > Rodentia > Capromyidae > Capromys > Capromys pilorides. The sequence goes on along the minus strand of PVKN010014279.1, from coordinate 13,854 downwards.
CACAGCTGTCACTCCATGGCTTTTCCTACCAGTAACCACAGTAAGAATTAGAGAGTCATTTCTTGGAGGGAAGTCTGGGTCTAGACTCTGCCAGGCTTTGCTTCTGAATTTCACAGCACACATCATCTTTCTGAAGAAGAACGAAAAAGGTGGTTTAAAGCTATTTCCTAACACCAAGCGTTCTACATCAGCCCTTCAGAGGCAGCACCGATAGCTTGAATCCTGCAAAACTATTCTCTCAAGGACACTACAGGTTTTATTACCCCCACCCCACTGGACTAGGTCCTGCTGAGCCTGCAGAATCTGGAGGAGGCTTCAAACCCACATGCCCTGACTCCATAGGCTCTCCCATCCTTCCACCCTTTCCTCTGTGTGGCCTGGGATGAAAAGTTGAAGAGAATGGTGGGTTTTGGGTGCAGAGGCCAGAAAAATAGTTTCAATTCTTGTGCACAGCTGGTCCCTAGTACTTGGGCAGCCTCTTGCGGGAACTATAGCGATGGGGATGTCTTCTGTACTTGAGTCCTAGCCAGAAGCCTGTGCACATGCAGTCAGCTGTTCTCTCCAATGACAAGAGATACCAACGACCTATTTCTGCAGATACACTGTCCCTCGGGAGCAGGCTGCTGAGGAGCAAGTGAGGCACCGATCACTTCATGCTTGGAGGGAAACTATTCCTTCTTCTCATCCTTGTGTCTACCAAGGCCGCGCACGTCTATTAGTGACTAATGTGGTAGGAAGTGGTACAGGCCTCTCCTGGCCACACACACACACACACTCCATTTACCTAGCCGGCCACTGTTAACTGAAGAACAACCTCTTATTTTACACTTGCGTGACTTTCAATGCCAACTTCCACTAGAAGCTGCCAGTAGCCACTGACAAAATTGTCTCACTCAATTACGATGCCACAGACTGACCTTAACCTGAACCAAATGTCAGAGAAGGTTGCGCTCCTCTGCTGCACATCTGAAATATTTATCCAAAGAAGCTTCTCAGTTGTAAAGAAACGAGCAGACTTAGCACAAAGGTGAATCTTAGAATCACCCACTTCAGTGGCTTTAAAACTGATGGCGAATCTTGGAGTTTCTTGTGAGAACTATTAGAGAAGGCAGGCAGCACTTTCCAGGAAGAGGCTGGTGTGCTCCCCTCTTTGTAGGCCAGGACCCTTACAGCCACTGTTAGCCAGCCTGCCACAGTATTTTCACCAGCGTTTCACCAAAGGATTTGATCAGAATGACAAATACATTTTCAAAATATATCACTAATTTTTTTTTTTTTTTTTTTTTTTTTTTGTGGGAGCAGGGTTCAAACTCATGACCTTGCACTTGCCAGACAGGCACTTGTGCCACGGAGCTATCTCACCTGAGAAAATATGTGTGACATATATGACTTAATCCATATATTAACTAGCAACAAAGTTAATTTTTTTCTTTTTATTTGCCATGGTGCTGGGCACATGCCAAGCAAATACCCCGACATTGAACCACCTCCCTAGCCACAAACATTTTTCTTACAAATGTGTAGAATTAAAGGTTCCATCTTTCCCTCCTAATCCTCCAGTGTACTCTCTTGTGCAGCCCACTACTCCAGGTCAAACGGACAAGTCCTTGCTACATCCACCATAAGGCAGGAGCACCAGGAACACCATCACTACGGCAAGGCACGAATGCGTTCCATGAGGTCACCCTGAGCCAGTTTCCTGTAAAGAGGCGGGCCATATCCTTCCAGGCTGGCCATTAGCTATTGCTGTAGCATCTCTCACCTACCGTACTCCCATGTCCTTAGCATCCTGCTTTTGTGTCCTTCAATTCTGCCCTCCACAGCTCCCCAAGTGATATTTGTAAAATAGACATCAGAGTATATCACTCTGCTGATTAGCATACCTTAGTGGCTTCCTGTAGACCCCAAGACAAAACCTAGACTTCTTAACAGCTTACAGGGCCTTATGTGATCAGGTTCCTACCCGTCTTATCGGGCACCCAATATCAGGGTCAAATTGAAATATGTGCAGTTCCTTGGAAGCATGCTGTTTGTGCTACTGTGTGGGATCACACTATTGCTACTTTATTTCATTACAAGGCCTCAATATGTGGCCCAGGCTGGCCTCAAATTCATAGCAATCCCCCTGCCTCAGCCTCCCGAGTACTGGGATTAAAGACAGGCATGTGCCATCACGCCTGGCCTGCACACTACTGCTTGCAACTGTCTGTCTGTCTGTCTGTCTGTCTGTCTTTCTTTCTTTCTTTCTTTCTTTCGAGACTCCAAGTTTGTTTTTATTCCCAGTTTGTTTTATTATAAAAGAGTGATAATTTTTTTTTCAAATGCTTTTTCTGCATCAATTAACTTCTGGATCTTTCCCAAGGTCAAAATGAGCATGAGAGAAATGTTCTGATCAATTTAGGACATTAACATAGCCATGACAGTGACTAAATCTCTTGTGAAAAAAGAGCTTTCAGAGCTTCAAAAAATGGCAAAAATGATGGGTAAGTCCAAAATGAAGGCATTAACAGCAGTATGTCTTTTATCGTAATACAATTTTAGAACTTTTTGGATCACATCTTGTTTTCTTTGAATATAAATCAGTTTCTTGAAGATAATAAAGCTGGATCGTGTCTCTGTCTTTTGACTGAAGAACTGAATTCATTTATACTTTGTTTCTTTTTTTTTTTTTTTTATTTATTCATTTTGTGGCTGGCTCAGCCTGCCCTGGTGGTGGCGCTGGCGCAGCATGTGGTGCTGGGGATCGAACTGCAGTCCCTGCAGTTGCCTGAGCCCTCCCAAGCAGGCGCTTTAGCCACTGAACCATCTCGCCGGCCCCTGAATTCATTTATACTTTACTGCTTACAAGGAAGCTTTTCATTTTTGGGTCACTTGCTATCTGTTTATTTTATTTTATTTTTTAATTTTTGTTTTTTTTTCTTTTTTTAATTATTTTAACAAGAAATAACAATGTATAACAATATGATAATTTCAAAACACATTATTAGTACATTTCAATATTTGATAGAATGCATATTGTTGTCCTCCTATTAGTTACACAGAGCCCAGGGTGTAGGTGTTACAATTTTTCAAATTATTATTGGTACAACCAAATTTCTTCTCATTGAACTAATAGAAAGTAATTGTATGCATAATCCAATGTTCAATAATCGCAGTGGGTTATTGGTAAAACTGGCAATGTTAGAAGCTGCTGATTTAAGCCTTTTACAGCTCAGCATTCTAATCTAGCTTTCCATTTTATGCCTTGTGGTTAAACTTTTCTGCTGGCTGGCCAAGGGCAAGTTTAAGCAAGACGTATATAGAAAAACATGTAACTTTTGTATCTCTCAAGGTCAGTCAAATCCCCTCAGGATTTACTTTGGAACCATGTACAGTGCTTTGTAGAACTGTTGTCAGTGTCAGCCACCTGGAACTGTTCTTCTTTCTCTCACTTTTGGTTCAACTTTTTTCCTGGTACACTTCCACTTTGTTTTTAAGTATCTACTGAGATAGTACTTTCTCTTAAACTCTCCAGACTCTCTGTCCTTTGTCTAAGGTCAAATGCTGGCTCTCAGACTGTGCTGTCTTTAATGCAGGACCTCTGGCTCCTCTGTCTCCCCACTGAGATGAAGAGACAAAACAGTATCTGCTTCTCTCATGACCATGTCTCCGTGGCTTAGTACGGCAACTGCTATAAGCATTCCAAAAGTTTGCTGAATGGCTCATGAGCCAAAATATTCGTGCCCACCTCTTCTGACAAGATGCCATGTTACACGGTGTGTGTATGGGATCGTGCCTAGGTTTCTAGGTTCCCTTTCTACTCCAGCCTTTAGGGCCTGAGGTTCTTAGATGATGCTCAATGAACCCTCAGGTGGGAATGAAGAGCACAACCTGGAGGTGTCCCACCTACCTTCACCGTTCCTTCTACTTCCACAAACCAGCGCCTTAACATGGCCTGGATCTGGCCATCAGTCAGCTCAGGGTTAGCATTGTGGATTTTCTTCTTGACCAGGTCCTCCAGCAGCAGACGCCTCAGCCGCCAGTAGAAGAAGGTGCGGGATGTTTTCCACTCCAGGATGTCCTACACCAGATTGACAATAAGCTTAGTCATCTAAGCCCCAAATTCATAGCAATCTTCCTGCCTCAGCCTCCCTGAGTACTGGGACTACAGATAGGCGTGTGCCATCACGCCTGGCCTACACACTACTGCTTTTGCCTGCAACTGTTCTTCTTTATCACTTTCGGTTCAACCATTTCTGGGTACACTTCCACTTTGTTTTTAAGTATCAGCATGAGTCATGTACGCCTTATTGGTAACAGCTGTTCATGTGGTCCTGCCACATGAGCCCTGCTCAGCATTCAGTCAGAAGGAACCCTATAGGCATAAAAACTTACTCCTTAGGTAAGAGAGGTGCTGACAGTGAGCTCTCAGCACCTACAGGAGGCTGATGTGGTGGCATACACCTATAATCTCAGCATTCAGGAGGCTGAGGCAGGAGGACTGCTATGGGTTTAAGGCCAACCTGGGCTATATAGTGAGATTTTGTCTCAAAAAACCAAAACAAAAAAATAAACCTACAAAGTATGTACCCTGTACCCTACCCACCAGCACAGAACCATAGCCCACAAGCTCTGATGACTATGTGTACAGCCATGTGCCCGGTGAATGCTAACCTTGTCCATTACTAAGACATTGTGAGGAACAGAGTGAATGTCCAGGTAGCTACAGGATGGCTGAAACAACTTGCATGCAGATCAAAGGTGAACCAGCTGCTGCTAGAACTGTGATACTGTCATAACCAGGCAGGACCACATGAGCAGCTGTTACCAATAAGGCTTACATGACTCATCTTATCATCAATGAAATGAAGTTTGCATCTTGGAGTCCAAGAAGACCTAAATCATACACTATTTTAGGATAACAATGGATATAGAAAAAGGAATTCTCAAATAAACTGGAAATGGATTGATCTGCACAAATGATTTTAATCTGGTGCCAACAGCTCCCTGTCTGTGGGCTTAGATGTGAGCCTCTGACAAGTCAAGAGAAGTAACACCATTGTACTTACGTTAATAACACCCTTCTCTTGCATCCGGCCTGGTGTGTCATGCAAGTCAGCAAACTGCACGGCTACCTGATGGTAAATGGGAATTAGAAATTCTTCCCGCTCCTTCAGCTTGTTCTCCAGCTCCTTCCGCTCCACTGGGCTTAGCTCTGGGGTGCCTGCAATTAGTTAAAACTGCCAGTCATAGTCAGTAGTGACCAAGAATCTCTACACAGAGCAGCCACAGTACTGGGAAACGCAATGCTACCCCACCTCCTTCTCTCTGGAGCCCGATTCTCCATGGTCTTCACCACCTCTTTGGTGCGTAATGGGACTGTACAAGATGCCAGCCCTGACCTTACTTTGTTTGCCTCAGGGAGCCCACATGTCCTTTTTTCTCTGAGGAAATCATGATAGCAGTCCTGATCCCCAGGGTACTACATGAGCAGCTGCAAATAATCACCTAGAGGCCTGCACATCTCATCAGATTGTTGACTAACAGCCAGGTCCCCCCTCCCCTTGAAGAGACCAGGGCTAGCACACTGACACCATGCCAATCCCTGCTGCCCAGCTTTACAAGGGGCAGACCATTCTAAGTGTCAAATGTGTTCTGTGCTCTGGGCACAGACCAGCGGCTCTGGTTTCCCCAGGTCTGCTGCAGTTACTTGTCAAACTAGTAAGCACCTCAATAATACCTAAAGTTACAAGCTATAGGATTTCACAGCTTCTGATCTCAGGTTTGGCTACTCTGAGCCACAAATTAGTAGAATCCAATCTAATTAGAGCCAGATCCATGTGTTTCAAGTTAGCTTGGTAGATAAGCTCCTGGATTCCCACCTGGCCTGCTACTGATAGCAAATCCTGACCAGAGTAACAAAGACATTCTAGTTCTTGGGCTAAAAAAAAAAGAAAACAAAACAAAACAAAAAAAATAGTCCTCAAGCTCCATCTGGATCACGGAGCATATAAGCACATAATACTTTTATTTTTTATAAGCACATAATACTCTTAACAGAAAGGACACTTAAGAATTCCTATAGTAAGGAGGGCCCCCTCTTGCGAACAGTAGTGTCCTAGTAGAGGTGTTACTACATTGCGCTTTTCTTCCTAGTTACTTTCAGAATGGGATCTGTAGTCAATACTGAAAATTTAGCTGCCTGCCTGGTAAGGAGGAGTAAGTCTAGCTGAAAGAGCAATAGGTGACAGCCCTTGGTGTTGGGGACAACCTGGTGTGCTTTGTCACTAAACCTGACAAATACATGAGCACAAGTGATGGGATAGAGAAGAGAAAGGTCTATTTCAAGCATGCCTGTCTGAGAACAGGCCTTGTTTTTTATGCCACTATGAATCATATGCCATAAATAGCCTTGGGCTGCTGAGTGAGTTGAAAGTATTACATAAACACATGTTAGCAGAGCAGGGACATAACTATTATAGCTAGTTCCATCTCTAGGAGTTTTTTGGATACCCAACTCCACCTTTTTTTTTTTTTTTTTCCCTTCCTTTAAACTTATCTCTGTTTTGCCAGTGTGGTGGAGGGTTGTAATGAACATCTCTTTCTTGGGCTGGCACACAGAGCACAATCACTGATCTGCTACCTTAGGTTTCTCACACCTCAGTAGCCTTCCTTCCAAAATGGGTGAATAGCATGATCACACTGGGCACCACATCAGGGGTGACACCATGGTCCTTGCATTCTACTGTGGCCCTGCCTGAGACCTAATGGGAGGAGAGCTATCAGGTATTCTTCTGTCATGAGACTTTACTGGCATGTCCTTGCTAGGGAAACTAACAACTTTCCTTTAACTTCCTTTACCTCTAACATTGAAAGGAACCAAGACCTTAGAGAAGATACTTGTTTGTAACATTGCAAGAGAGAAAATGCAAGATGAGCCTTGGAACAGAAACCAAGAAACACTTGGTTTGGACGTTTTAGATTGCAGTCTAAATGTGTTCCTATTGGCCAAATCAGAGACAACTTGAACACCAAAACAAATTACTTATTAGAATAGTTATGGAATAAAATAAGAATCTATTTTGATATAAATAATTAATAGGGGAGAAGGGAGGAGAAAATCTCTTCTTCACATATAAATTGATTTTGCTAAGAGTCATCAATGGGTGTTAAAACCAGTGCATGAGTCTGATGAGGAACAGAATATTTACAAAGTCTCAAAGTATCTCTTCACTAATTACAAAGGGGAGCACTGCAACCTTACAGTGGATTAACCTAGTAAACAAGAGCTTAAACAAGTTATCAAAAGTTATCCCCAGGAATAGGACAGACTGGCATCGTGTGCCTCCTGATGTGATGTGCTAAGGACAGAACAGCATGCCTGAAATATCCTTGCCAAACATGCAACATCGGAATCTGTTATGGTGTGTGTACAAGTGTCCCCGCCAGAGCCTCAAGCAGTCATGGGTTGGCTTCTGGAGTCTGTGACTGATTATTGTGGGTATGGATACTGCACCTGCCCTGGGGCAGGTAATTTGCACTACAATGTCAGGAGGGGAGAGAGGCTAGCTAGCTGCCTGAGCTGTGCTACTCCTCTCCCTTTGCTCTCTGCTCTTAGCTGCTGCCATGACGGGCTGCTCTCTGCCATGTGCCACTCTGCCTTGGAGCCAACTGAGTGTGTACTGAAACCTCCAGTAACTGTGAGCTACATAAACCTTTCCTTCCTTCATTTGGAGTGTTGAGTATTTGTCCCAGTAATGAGAGAAGAGTACCTGAGACACTAACTATGGGAAAATGCACAACAAACCCAAACTGAGGAATATGCTACAAAAGCAGCCCACTGAAAGCCAAAGAAAGACTAAGGAATTACCCCAGATTTAAGGAAACTAAAAATATATGACAGTGAGCTCCAAAGTGTGGTTTGGGATCAGATCTTAGGTCCAAAGAGAAAAAGGTAAAAGCTATGAGGGCCTTTATTGGGATAATGGTAAAATTGTAATATGAATCATGGATTAGACAATAGTATTGCATCAATGTTTATAGTTCCTGGTTTTGATAAATGTACGGTGGAGAAAATCTATTTTGATAAATGTATATGAGAAAATCTATGTTCTTAAAACACAGGGAATATTTATGGATAAAGGAGCATGATAGCTACAGATTAATAGTTCAAAAATGTGTGTGTATGTCTGAAGTGAGCAAGAATGAGCACACATTGAAGCAAAGGAGCAGAATGTGAATAGGAGAATTAAAAAAAAGTATCAGACATTCCCTGCAGCATTCTTCTAATTTCTCTGTGAAATCATTATCAAGTAAAAAATTAGAAAGATTAGCAAAGCTGAAAGCTTTTGCTGGTTATTCAATACATATAAGCAATAATCAAAGCTAGTATTCTGAGAACACTGGATGGCATTCTATGTGCTTTAACTTTTCTTAACTCATTTAATCTTCAAAACAACCTCATGCAGTTGGTATTGTTATTCTCATCTTATAATTGAGGAATCTGAGGCACTGACAATTCACGTAATTTGTGAAGGTCACAGAGTAAGAGAGTAATCAGAGCCAAGCCTCAAATACAGAAGTTTGGTTCCTGAAGCTTTATTTTTGGTACCAGGGATTGAACTCAAAATCTTATGCTTGCCAGGCAGGTGCTTAAGCCACTGAACTATCTCCCTGACCCCTTTCTGAAGCTTTTTAAACACTGTGTTATATGTTTCTTAATGCTTAGTGGAGACAGAAGATCAATTCCTCAGTATTAGTATTCCTTTCTTTTCTGAAAAGGCCGAGTGATGATGGCAGATTCTTGGCTCATAGAGTTGAAGTTCCATCTTAGTCCCATTCCCTAACTAACACCAGGACACTGTCTCCAATAATTTCTACCCTTTCTGTAGGTGAGATGTGATTCTGGTAGTTAAAGTATTTTCTTTTTTTGAGACAGGGTCTGACTAGGTAGCTCAGGCTGGCCTTGTGCTCACTTTTCTAGCCCCCAGGCTGGTCTCAAACTTACAGAGATCCTCCTGGCTCAACTTCTCAAGTGCTGGGATTACAGGCGTGTGCCATCATTCTGGGGCCGCACAGTGGGTGCCCGCCTCCGAGACTGAGGTGGCACACCCAGGGCTCCGGGGCTGAGATCACATGGCATGTGGGGCCAGGACTGAACTTGGGTCCTTGTGCTTGCCAGGTAGGTAGATACTTATGCTGCTGAGCTATGTCTCCGGTCCCTGCCAACTAAAATTTAAGGATAGCTTTTCTTTACTGAGATATCAAGGACTCTAGATTTGAGATAGGATACCCGTTTGAAGTGTCCCTCTGAATAAACTACCATTACACTTGAATGCATACACACACACACACACACACACACACACACACACACACACATATATATATCTCACACGGTAGACACTGGACTCAAATCTTTCAAGATCACAGAGATCATAAGTCACCATGCACAATTCAGAGCTAGGTCTGGCTAGCTGTTAACACTGCTGCCAAGCTAAATACCTCTAAGTTGGTGAGTGCTTTCCAAGTTGTTTCACTGACATTATCTCTGATCCCCGTAAGAACTAACCTTCCTTCCAGACAGGGTATCTATTTTATAAACAAGAAAGCAGAGACTCGGAAATGTCAAGTGACTTTCCCAATTGCATCCAGCTATTAAGTAGCAAAGTCAGGATTTATGCTTGAATCTAGCTGTCTCCAAAGTCTGTGTTCTTCCACATTAAATGGTGTGGTAGGTGGTCAAGCAGTTATCTCTGCAGTAACCACAGAAGGGAGACCTACTGAAGAGTCAGTTTTGTTAGTAAGGGATTAAAAGCAGAGCTTAGCATAGAAGAGGGAGGAGATAAGGGCTGAGGGTGAGCCTTCTGAAATGAATCTTTGGCCTGACCATGCTGGAGGGACAGAGGAAGCTGGTTCCTGGACTACCAAAGGTCTCACCTACCTGATCAAGAGCTCTGAAAGTAGCTCTGGCTGTCTTGAGACTAGGAAGACCACAGAGCATTCCCTAAAGGCCCCTGTGTTTGATTTTTTTCAGTAATGCCTCTGATCACAGTTGAAGACCCACCTTAAAAAAAAGGCAGCAGGGCACAGGAGAGATAGAGCAAAATGTGTTTTAAAATGTACATAAAAAGGCCAAGGATTTGTGTGCTTTATTTTAGGGAAAAAAACCTGGCTTTTACATTTTTATTTTCTAAAAATAAAAGACTGCTCTTAAGCCTGTTTTACCCAAGTGTTGCAAGTGGTGGGCCCTTCTTTCCTTGTACAGCAAAGCAGCCAGCCCTGGTAATGATTTAGGGGAGATTAACAAATATGTCAATGTCTATTTTCTGCTTAATTTAAAAGCGGCGTCTATAAAGATTTTTGACTTCTGAACCCTGTTCTCCTGAAAGAAAGAAGGTAAGAATGAGGAGGGGGATAAAGAGTGATTATCCTATCATTGATCGTTTGTCAGGAGCATTTCTTATTCACTGGACTATTGTAAAAAGCTAAGCTCTCGATCAATCCTGTAAGCTCCCTGTACAATTAAATATCTTGGAATGGTTTTCTTTCTTTTCTAGCCAGATTGCAGGGCCTCAGGGTTTTTAGGAAAGCAAGTCAGTGTGTATTTGTGTGTGAGTGTGTTTAAGAATATGCTACAGAGAAGAAAGTCATTCTTGGCTAGAACCAGACTTCAGGCAAGACCGAAAGGGGAGAAGAAATGTGGTTGCCCCTATCCCTTCTTCCCCCAAATAAAAAGGCTCTACGAAATCCTAAAAAATATATTATAAAAAATGTACTCTGATCAAATAGGAAGAACATTACTGAGATGCTACTGTGTGCTGGCACTGTTTAAGTACCTTCATTTTGTTTAATCATTCTATCCTAAGAGAACACTAGTTTATAGATAAGGAACTGACACACAACTTAAATAACTTGCACAAGCCAGAAAATGTGAGCCAGGACCTGGGCCTGGATAGTCTGGTTTACTAGGCAGTCCTTTAAAAAAAAAAAAAAGTCCTTAAGACACCTTAATGTAACCCACAGCTCAGCAAGTATGCCCAGGGGCCAGGATACAACACAAAGCCACATCTCTCCTCCAAAGGGCCAAAGCTGGAGAGAAACACCTGGAGAAGCAGCTGATTTCCCTAACAGGAAGTGTTTTCATCAGTTGTGACACTGAAGGAAGCCAAGGAGGCCAGCCCTACCCCAAGTAGGAGATGACATCCTAGGGAGCAGGATTTGGGGAATGTGATACCTGAAACTTAAGAATAAAAACCAGACAGGTAGACTAAGAATTCTCAGCACCAGGTGACCTTGTAGAAATCTTCCTTTTTAAGATCAGTTTCTCATTTAATGTAACAATTCCTATTTGGCAGATAGGGAAAGGTTTTGTTAAAAAATGTAATATTAAATTGTTTTTTGAAACATTCTTAACTTTATTTTAAGTTACATTAAGCAGCCTATGCAAATTTAATCCCAATTCTAACTTTTATGGTTTCTTTTTCCTTCCCTTAAAGAGGAATTTGCTTTAATTGGTTAAATACTTACGATGCTAGTGATAAGAGCTGTACCAGCTTCCTCACAAAAGCACCTGAATATCAGACACTAAAACATACACCCATACTTCAACTTTGAGACTAAAAAAAATCAGCATAAAAGAGACTAGAATCTTATTAAGATTCAAAAGTACAAATGTAAGTAGCTGTTTAAAAGATCTATGTAATCACATTTTCTATTTTGAAAGAAATTTCTCTATAAAGATAGTAAGATAGGGTGGGGAAAAAATCTTGCAAAACTATTCTTACATCCATAACAGGTGTGCCTTTCTTTATACAAAAGCATTCTTGAAAAACTGTGTAAATCAAATCCTGTTTTAAATTCCTTAAGGGAGCTATTTAGAAGGAACCCTGCAGTGAATCCTTTGGTAAAGCAAATAATCCTTTTGTAATGGAAATAATTTTTCCCAATGTATCCAGTTTTTTTTTAAAATCCCATTTTCATATATCTGCTTTTCTTCAAAGGGGGCCGTACCTATCTAAATACAACTGTATTTGCATATTGATTTTAACACCAATCTTCCCAAGGGAGTTTAACCCTAAAGTTCCTTGCAACAGTGTCAGTGTTGTGTTGTTCATATTTAAAAAATCATTACAGTAAACCTGGGGATTTTAAAATAGAAATGAAAAATATATTATTTCTCCCACAGTCCTGTCTCACCAGTGCTCTCAAGCAAATATCCATAGAAGACAGGAGACAGCACAGAATACCCTCAATTCCAGTAGACATATACCTGCACAGCGTTTTATTATTTTCCTCCCCAATTTGTTCTCCCTCAGACTGATAGGGCAGGATTCAGGCATCTCGGTAACTAAGACCAAGTTGAGAAGAGAGTTACACATTCTGGTGATGGCCTTCAAGCAGGGGAAACTTAAGTTTCCCTCTCAAGAAAGGCCTGCGAAATCCTCGGGCCTGATAGACTTGTGAATCACTGCTTCCAGGGACGGGGTGTTTTCATGAATGCAATCAGATTAAGAATCACATTAAGGATGACCCCTCTCTTTCCAAGAAAACGTTGTCATTGTCACACTACATTGCATAAAGACATGCAGTTGTGCATTAGAGCAAGCTACTGCCAAAAAGATTCAAGGCAAGATTCCTACCTACCTCCATGATACAATGTGTTATATTGCTTTCACCAACCTCATAGCCAGAGGACACAGTGCCAGTGAGGTTACCCAGGAACAACAGATAGAAACTACTTCTAAAATGTGTTGCCAGGCATGGTAGCTTACGCCTATAATCCCAGCACTTGGGAGGCTGAGGCAGGAGGATCAGTGTGAGCTCGAGACCAGCCTAGGCTATAAAAGTGAGCTCAAGGCCAACCTGAACTGCATAGAAAGACCCTGTTTCAAAAAGATTAAAAAAAAAAAAAAGTATATTGGAATTTCTTTATCTTCTATCTCACCTTTCAGGTAAGGACATCACTTTTTCCCTCAAACAACTGTACTATCTCTTGAAAGTAGAGAAAAAGGGACTAAAAAAGGTTAGCCAGCTCAGATATTAAGTCCCAAGCCTCTTTCCTGTCACTGCCTGCTAAGGATAAGTTAGCCTTAGCATTCCTAAAGAGTTTTACAGACATGCATCCTTATCTGTCACTATAACTACTCCATCTGCACCCAAGCACCTTAGCCCACAAGAAATGATGAGTGGTAGATAGGCTGGAAGGAGCCGGCGAGAGCTGGAAACACTGTCCTATGGCTTGAGTCACCTGTCAGGGTACGGTCTATGTGGGTGCACAGAGGAGCTGCATGGCAGCCTGCCCAGGTGTCTGGGAACACTGCCACAGTGCAGAACAAGGTCCCCCTCAGTGATCCCTCTGACCAGGTGCTCTTTGTACTATGGGAGAAGGGCAGTGGGGAACTTTTAATTGCTTCCCACTTGGGCTGGACAGTTCTCTCTCCATCTAAATTGATTTGTCATCTCTCTCTAAACAAAAGAGGTGAGTAAAGATCTAGCTGAGGACTTCAGGTCACAGCACTTGAGAGGCCGGGCTAGTGTAGTAGTCCTGCTCTCCCTGTTCCTGGCTTTGTAAGGCCGTAGAGGGATGACAGTGGGACACAGAAAGGCCCTGCAGGGCTGGGGCTCTATTTCTAGAAAAATAATTTAATTTCCTTAAGGCAAGCAAAATGCTGAGATGTAATCTTCTCCGAAATGGCTCCACTAAGCCTTGGTTCTGAGACTCCAGGGTCAGAACTTGCTAGCAATGGAAGCTCTGGTATCTGACTTAGCTCACTGTTCTTCCTGAGATAATTTTCTTTCTTTCAATCAGAAATCAACATTGTGCACTACTTTTTTTTTTTTTAAATTTTATTTATTTATTTGTTTGCTTGTTGT
>PVKN010014278.1:0-19313 GCA_004027915.1 Capromys pilorides | reverse complement strand
AGAAGAGAAGAGAAGAGAAGAGAAGAGAAGAGAAGGAGGGTCCCATTTGCCTCCAATCAGCATCTCATCACATACCAGTGGAGAATGGCCTTCTGTAGTAAGGAATTGAAGGGTGGGGATCACAGGTACCTGTACCTTCACATTCACTTTATTGAGTCCAGCCACTTTTAGCTTATTTTCCTTTTTCTAGTAGGAACAACGCTGGGCTCTGTCTTTGCCAGCCATGACTTTTTGACCTATGAAGAGGAAGCTATGCCTCAGCAAGAGTAGCTTTGGAGAAGTTACTTATCTCTAAAATAACTGTCCAAGTTCTACTTTGCAGAGCCAGTTTTGTAGTCACTTTTCTTTGTCACCTCTGGCTCTGGATTTGCATTTTCTTCTTTCTGCAGTACTCTTCCTAGGCTGGCTGGCCATTCCTCCAAAGTGGCTCAGGCTTCATCTCCATTAGAGAACTTTCTGGAACCACCGCTGTGGCTCTAGGCTTCTGGTTTCCAGTTCCACTTGAATTCTTGCTCTTATTACTCCATGACAGGTGCAGTGCTTAGGGGAAGCCAAGCTGCTAAACAAGGTTTCTAATTAAAAAGAGCACATGGATATTGTAGAAAAGTTACCAAAGAAAATAAATGAAAAATAGAAAGTTAAAAGTAAACCATCTGGTCCAGGAAAAAAAAAAAAAAAAAGCACTGTTACCTTTCAAATACAGAGTATTCCTTTTAGTGTGTTTTTCTATACTTATGTATATAGATTTGGATAATTTGGATCCTATGGCATATATATTTTAAATGTGATTTTTTTGTTATTTACATAACAAGCAGAGTTCTGTGATGTTAAACTTTCTTCCAAAACAAGACACCAAATGGAAGGCTAATATTTAATATGTAGTGTAATGAACACACACTACACTTACACATTCTTCTTTGCTGGACATGTTGGTTGAGTGTCACTTGTATTCGCATGGTGGCTTTCCAGTGACCCACACGTGCTGACTTTCTGAGAAGGAGGAGAGGAGAATGGCTGCCCACGGTGGGGCTACATGAGAGGTGAAAGAGTTTCAGGCTCTTTTTTTGGTTTGTTTTTCCAGGACTAGATTTTGAACCCTGAGGCTTCACAATGAGTTGCACTCCAGCCCTGTTTTTAAATTGCTTATTACCACATTGGTTAGTACTGTTTGTTTGCTATACAGGTTAATGGGTTTCATTATGGGAGATTTTTGTGTAGACAAAACACGAGCCCTCTCCTCATGCCAGAAACCTCTACCCCTTTCTTAGTTTTAAGATCGAGTCTCATTAAATCATTAATTTCCCCAGCCTGAGTTCAAGCTTAAGATGCTCCTGCCTCAGCCTCCCAGAGTGCTGGGACCGCAGGTGTGCACCACCAGCCCTGGCTCAAGTTCAAGCTTCTTTTAGAGAGAAGAGTAGGTTGATTATAGGATAAAACCTGAAGGAAGGAAAAACAAATCCACCCGTGTCAGGGCTTGCCCAGAGACCCTGTGTAAGCAGCCCATTGGGAGCCTGTGCTTGGAACCTGGGAATATATGGAGTTATGTGTCAGCAGTTTGGAGGAGGATGTTTTAATTTGTATGAGAAGTGTGGTCTGCTGGTGATAGAGTTCAGTGGCACAGCACTTGCCTGGCAAGCACAAGGTCCTGAGTTCAATTTTGGGCACACACACACACACACACACACACACACACACACACGAAGGGTAGTCTGTTGGATTGTACAGATTCTACCTTCTCTGCCACCCTAAGAAAATAATACCTATAGGATCTTATCTTGGACCAACAAAACATCTCATTTCAAAACCAATTATGTCACTTCTTTCAGTCTCTCTGCACACAACAGAAAAATGGGAAACATCGTATCTTCCTTGCAGGTTGTCATAACAAATAAAAAGAATCCCATATAATTCTCAAAGAGCTACATAGGCATTATGGTTTGCATCTAGTTATCCCCCAAAGCCTCATGCAGTCACAGGGCGGACTTCTAGAGTTTGTGATTAACTCATGATCCACTGGGATTATGGGGGTGAGTGCTGCTGGGATTATGAGTGTGAGTGCTACTCCCAGCCTGGGGCGGACAGCCTGAATGCAACAGAAGGGAGGCAGACTTGCTCTCTGTTGCCATCGCTGCCACTGCTCCTGCCCTTTTGCTCTTGTTCTTTGCTGCCGCCATGAAAATTTGCTCTCTGCTATGTGCTTCTTTGCCTTGAATTCAGCTGAGTATAGACTGAAAACTCCAGTAACTTTGAGCTAAATAAACTTTCCTTTCTTCACTTTGACATTGGGTATTTGTCCCAGCAATGAGAGAAGAGTAACTGAAATAGTAGATGTAGTGAGTTGATTTCCATGTTGTGTGGTTAAAAGAATGGAATGCAAACTTAATTCCAGGGTGTTTTCTTTTTCCCCCAAGGTGGCAGCAGGCAACACTGAGTGTTCACTCTGAGGGTTTTAGGCCTCTGAACAGATGCAAGATAAGTCTAGGTGACGCAACAGGTAAAGGACCAGGATGCTCCCTCATTCTTGCAGTAGGCAAATCAGCTGGTAGTGCAAGTCTCTGGAGGTAGGGCTGCAGAGACACGAGAGGTGAAGACATACAAACCAAGAAGCTGTGTGTGTGTGTGAACTGAAATCTAATCTCCTCCAGGTATCTGATCTAGTAGTCGCTCTACTGTCTGTCTGCCTTAAGGTGATGATAATGACATAGCTTTTCTCTACTAAGTTAGGTGTTTTCCTGGAGTTTTTCATCAATGTTACCTCATTTGACTTCTAGCATCTCCACAAGGACACCTATAAACACTATTTCCATTTTATAGCAGAGAAAACAGAGGTTCAAAGAAGTCAAGTGGTTTATGCAAAGACACTCAGCTAATCAGAGCAATATCTGTCTGTGCCTAACTACTGTGCACAAAGCTGCTAAGGTTACCAAGATCCCAGGCATCAAGGAGTGATGCCTCCAGAAATGGTGAACACATAGGATAGAGTCAAACCAAACTGAAATTAAAGATGTGGAGAAGGTAGAGCCTGAACAGTGTAGAAATGTTCAATAAAGGCCAGCCAGATAGCTCAGTGTACTAAAGCACTTCAGGCAAGTGCAGGGACTGGGGCTCAATCTGTGCCAGCCCTGACCCCAGGGCATGCTGAGATAGTGACTGAGACTGGGTATGGTGGCGCCCTTGTGTAATCTCAAAGCTTGGGAGGCTGAAAACAGGAGGATCACTACAAGTCTGATCTGTGTAGTGAGACCCCATAGACCCTGTACTAAATACATTAAAAAAAAAATGTTTAAGGAGGAGTATGGTATCCAGCTGAGAATGGGAAAAGACAGAGGCACTGGTAGGTTAAGTAGGGCCTACAAATCTCACAGATTTGTAAGTGTAGAAGAGTTATAGAAAGCCAAGACGTTTCAATAAATGTTGCCCCAAATATTGGGAGCAAAGATAGGAACACAGCTCCTGCCAAATAGGATGTTACCCCCAGGCTCCAGAGTCCAGAGTGGTGGTGGTAAACTTATGACACACATGGTATTTTTTTTAAGACAAAAACTATTAATGTGTGAGGTTTTTTTCTAAACTAAAGTGTTAGTATTCACATTTAATTGAAGTGTTGGCACTTTGAGATGAGTGGATTTTTGGTTGCAGAGTGGACTCTAAAAGGTTTACCATCTCTTAGAGGGTAAGCATCAGAAAAACAAAAGGTTAAAGAATTCAAGTTCCTGTCTGAAGGATTCCAGAGGCATGCTTCCTGGGGCTTCCTGGAAGCTTTTGCTAAGGCTAGGGCCACTACTGTTGTTGTCCAAACTCCCACTGGCTCCAGGAGGGGGCAGTATGATACTTCAGTGCTCAAATATGTTTCAGTTTGGAGGCCATTTCCACAGAGATTAAACAAAGAGACACAGGACAGCATCCCGAAGGTAACCTAACATTGCCAAGGAGATTAAGAGAAATGAAGCCTGAAGAGGAAAAGGGAATTGTTCAGTTGGAAAGAAAGGAATCTAAGAGCTTGGAGGGTCAAAAAGCAAAAGAAAAAGAAAAGCAAAAGAAAGCATTTCAAAACTATGTCTAGACTAGCAAAAATATGCCAATAGTAATTAGCTATCATGTGGTTTTTAGTAATTCTGACACTAAGAAAAGCCATTTGAGAAGAAATAGTGAAAATTTCTTTTCCTCCCTCTTTTCCTTGCTACCTCCCTCTCCAGTGGCTGAATATTTCTTCAGTTGCATCTGGAGATGTGGCAGTGAAAGCCACAATGATGCTGTCCTGCAGCTCATGGAGGAGACAGATAAGTTAGTTGCAGCAGAGAAGTGTCTGGGAAATGAGGACCTTGGGCTGCAACGGAGAGGACATCTCATGCAAACTGATCTTGGCAGCAGCCTGCGGGGAGGTGAGCAAATAGGTCTCCTTGATAAAAAGGAAAACACATTACATAGGATGGGAATGTATACAAACTGAGAAGTAAAAGGACTTTGCTAGTTTAAGAAAATGAGGACATTTTAGTGTGACTGGAATAAATGCTGTATAAGAAAACCAGGTTCAGATTGATAAGGTTTCAGAATATGTGCAAGACAGCCTCGACTTGATCCCAAAAGCTACCCAACAGAAGAGTTATCCTTGTACTAAAATAGGTACTTTAGAGTAGACACCTAGAAGGACTTGGATTTTCAGGCCAGCTTGTTAGCTGAGAGAAGGGTCTCAGTCTTGGAACACGGGTCCAATTACAGAGACACACAGATCGCTTCCGAGATTCAGCAGAAATGGCCCAGAAAGAGCCAGGCCCAGCTTCCTTACCCATGGAAGGCTGAGAGACTGAGCTCACTGCCACCCTTGTCAATGGTGATTTAGCCCAGGCATCCTGGACAGCTGCCAGGTGCCTCATGGACACCTGGGCAAAGAGTGACAAGGGGTGAATGGCAGAATGAAATCAAGGAAGATTGAAGTGATGACATGCCAATGTCCCTTCTCTGATGTTCCCACCACCATGTGGACAGAGACCTTGCCTCTCCTAAGTGAAAGCTGAGCAGAATGAATGTGAATTTTGAGGTAATGTGGTGCAGAGTCCTGTGGGAACCTATGACACAAAGAGCTCCCACACAGTCCTCTACCGATAGCTGCTGGCTCTGGGGCTGTAGACAATCACTGAGCACTGACCTTGTCCTTCTACCAGCCCTGTCATCATGAAAATGAGATACCACCCTATGCTCTCAGTCTCTCAATCCTGCTCTTTGCCAGGAGGAACTTTGTTCAGGATCCTGATTCCCCTACACCCCTTAGGCACACACAGTGAGGATGAAGGTGGGAGTTGTATGGGAACTCACAGTGGTGTCCGGGCCTAAGCGCACCTGTTCTGGACTTGGTGGCTCCAAGTCTGTGGCTTCCAGGTCCAGGGAGACCTGTTCTGGACTCCCTCTCAGCTCAGAGTGCGTGGTCCCTGGCTCTGGTGGGACCTGCCCTGTGCTGCCTATGGCAGTTGGGTGGTTCCTGCTCAGAGCCCTGAAGGGCCTGGGCCGACTGATCCATCCTCTCACTCGTTTCCAGGTGCTTTCCTTGTGCGTGGTCCTACGATTGCGGCCTTGAGACCTAGGGAAACAGCACAACATGTTCACTGTTGACTGTGTCCAGCGTTCCTAGACTGTGCTGCCTGGTTCTTCCAGGATTCTGAGTTCTGTTTGGACCCGTTGCCAAGGAAGTGAGGTCAGCGCTGGGAACATGATCTGAGCCCCTGCCCCAACCCCTGTCCATTGATAACAAGACCCTATGGCCTCTTTCTCTCCAAGTAGAACAATTTTGAACTTCTAGAAACAGAAATGAGAAGCTAGAACATTGGTCGTTGATATTAGAGGTTGAGGAATTTGAAGTTTTAATGTAAAAATGAGTCAATGCTTAAGATGCAGCACTCATGGGGATAGTGTGATTTTCCACCTGAATTGTCCATTCTGTCTCATGATGCAGTGATCAGGGTCATCACCTAAGAGATCTGTGAGATTTTAGGATGATTTTCTGTCCTGGGTTGACTTCAGTTGTATTTCAATTTTAATAGTGACTATGGAAACGTTCATAAATATTTCTAATAATTTTCCTTAATAGTGAAATCA
Organism: Capromys pilorides; assembly: GCA_004027915.1. Classification (NCBI taxonomy): domain Eukaryota; kingdom Metazoa; phylum Chordata; class Mammalia; order Rodentia; family Capromyidae; genus Capromys; species Capromys pilorides. The sequence goes on along the minus strand of PVKN010014278.1, from coordinate 13,223 downwards.
CTTTAGATTATAATAACCCTGGATGGCCGGGAGGGGAGTATTAATGAATTTCAATAGAGCTATTCACACTTAGACACTGAACTCAGTCACTAACTATAGCACTCAATGCTCCCTCCCCTACAGTGTGAGGGCAGGAGGTCATGAGTTCAAGACGCAGTCTCTGTGGGGCTGTGGAGATCATTGCCCCAGCGGAGGCCAGAGCACATTCTCTCATCAGTTGGGGACTTTGCTTGGGCCACAGCCAGCCTCTCTTGTACTCCCAACCATAACATGTGGTTTGTTTACTTCTCTCGTGAAGAGCTTACCTTTACTAGAGGGAACATGGCTGTGTTTAGCCAGTAGTCATGTTTTTGGCAGTTTTTTTTTTTTTTTCTCTCTCTCTTTTTGAGACAGGTTCTCACTATGCAGTTCAGGCTGGTTTTTAGCCCACTTTTGTAGCCCAGGATGGTCTCAAACTCACACTGATCCTCCGGGCTCAGCTTCCCAAGTGCTGGAATTATAGGTGTGCACCACCACACCCAGCCCCTGGCAGGTTTTCAAGAGCAAAAACACACTGGGTTTCAGTGTGATCCTTGTCAGTAGTGGAGCCACGCACACTATTGTGTGACTGGAGCAGGAATTGCTCATATCCATCTACTGATGTCCATTTGTGCCTTGTCTAGCGCAACCTTAAAGATGAAGTTGCTGTCAGCATTCATACGCTCATACTTGCTCGGTAAAAAGTTTAATGCATTGAGGAAAATAGATGCCAAGTTACTAAACCATACTGCTAGTATATAGTTAACTTAAAAAATTTTAAATTTGTTTTCAAGCAGTTGTTGTAAGTGGTGCTACTTTTTTTTTTTTTTTGTAATTGTTTTATTTCATTTTCTTTCCTGAATTTTGGTCCACATTGCAACTGTGTCCTTGAGTTTTCAATGTTTTCTGATTTGATTTTTTATGATAGGCCTGAGCATGCTTTTTATATTTCATAAATTCAGTATTTTTGTAGTGGAGAAAAATGCAAAAGGAAAACATAACAATCAGCTGTTAGGATTAGGATCATGGGCTTCAGAGACTGGCTGCCAGGTTTTGTACTACACAAAACATTGCATTAGTAGGTGCCTATTCTGTACTCTGTGATAAGTTACTGATTATCTCCATTTTGGAGTCATCTTTTGTTGCTGAAAATAATATACTGAAGATAAATGAACTGAAGCAATAAAGATTTGTCATGGCTCCTGAGCAGAAATCATAGAGAACTAGTTGTTCCCTTTTTGAGCCACTCACTTCACACAATCTTTCCTTCAGTTAGTAGGTGCCCAGTGTCATTTTGTTACTTATTCTTTCAGGCATGTGTTTACTTATCTCTATTAGAGTTTTATAAACTGACTTTATGTCAGTTTTTCTTTTTCTTTTTCTTTTTTTTTTTTGTTTTGTTTTTGCCGAACCAGGGATCAAGCTCACAGACTTTGCACTTGCCAAGCAGGCACTTGTGCCCCAGGGCTATCTCCCTAGCCCCTATAAACTGACTTTCAATGCAACAACACTGTATAAGATACATTAACACATAAAAAAAGATAAAATCAATGGAGAAAAGTATGAAATAGATCTTGCTTGGCCTGCTTGGGAAGTAAAATGCTCACACTTTAGGAATCAGTTTAGCCAGGAGTTCTCTGGCAAATAAGGCAAAAGGGACATATATTGTTCTAGTTGGCTTATGAAAGACAAGATGAATGATGGCTTGAATGATTAAATCAAAATAGAAAATAAGTTTTATGAGCTGTTTGTATTATGAATATCAATGGCTGACAATATCACTTAGTGGACCACTTGCCTACATAGGCAAACATGGCCTACAGTGTGATCCCATGTACCACATGCCACTCCAGCCCTGCTCCTGGGGTCCACAGAGCAGGTCACCAAGATCAAGCCTGTAATCCCAGGTCTGGGGAAGCTAGAAACAGGAAGATCACTAGTTGTCTGAGCTGCATAGTGAGACCGTGCACCAAATACATAATAATAATAATAATAATAATAATATTAATAATAATAGTAGTAGTAGTAAATGTTTAAAAGAAAGAATATCAAGTGTCATACTACACAAGGTTTTGAGAGAGACATGTAGGCATTGATAATTTTATATTTCTTCCACAAAAGAGCAAAAAAGTATCATTTGTATGTTCTCATTTTAAAAGAAACTTCTGTATTCTAGTAGCTTCTTGGTGGAATTGTTTGGGTCTTCCAAGTAAACTATCATGTCATCCACAAATAATGATAGATTAACTTCTTCTTTACATATTCTTATTCTTTTTATTTCTCTCTCTTGTTATGGCTGTAGCTAATGTTTACAGAACTATATTAAATAGGAGTGGTGATTGAGGACATCCTTGTCTTGCACCAGATCTGAGAGTAAAAGACCAGTTTTTCCCCATTTAGAATAATGTTAGCCATTGGATTGTTATAGATGGCTTTTATCAAATTGAGTTAGAGGCCATCTGTTCCAATTTTCTCTAGGGCTTGATCATGAATGCATGTTTAACTTTGCCTTTTGTACATCAATTGAGACAGTCATGTGATTTTGGGTTTTGGCTCTATTGTTACAGTGTATTACATTTATAGATTTACAAAATTGAACCATTTTACATCTCTGGAATGAATCCTCCCTGATCATAGTGCATAGTGTTCTTGATGGTTTGCTGTAGTCTGTTTGCTGGAATTTTTTTTTTCTATATTTTAGGGCAGGTTCTACAGGGTCTACAGGATGTCACTACATGAATCAGACTCACAACACTTCTCCTGTTTGTAGCCTTCCAAGCACTGAGATTGCAGTTACGCACCAGCACCCTTCAGAAGCTTCATTCACCTTCTCAGCACATCCCGGTGGCAGAGCTGTGTTCAGATTTTATTGAGGATTTTTGTATCTATGTTCACAAGGCACATTGGCCAGTAGTTTTCTTTTTTGCTGAGTCTTTCTCTGGTTTTGGTATTAGTATTATACTTGCCTCCAGGAATGATTTTTGGAGTATTGGTTCCTTTCCTATTACATTGAAGAGTTTGAGGAGTACTGGGGTTCAATCTTCTCTAAATCTTATGTCTTCTTCAAAAATTCAGCTGTGAATCCATCAGGACCTGAGCTTTGCTTTGTCTGTAAGTTTTTTTATTACATTTTCAGTTTCATTGGCTGATATTGGGTTATTCAGAAGTTTTGTATCTTCTTCATTCAGTTTTGGTTATGTGTACCAATCTAGAAATTTATCCATTTCTTCTATGTCTTTGATTTTGTGAGAGTAAAGGTTTTCGAAATAGCTCTTTATGATCTTCTTCTGAATTTCCACAAGATCTGTAGTAATTTTGCCCTTTTCATTCCTCATTGCTGTTATTTGAGTTTTTCTCTCCACTTTTGATGACATTAGCTCGGGGTTTATCAATTTATTTAATCTTTCAAAGCGCCAGTTTTCTTTCTTTCTTTCTTTCTTTCTTTCTTTCTTTCTTTCTTTCTTTCTTTCTTTCTTTCTTTCTTTCTTTTTATGGTACTGGGAACTGAACTTAAGACCCTGAACTTGCCAGGCAAGCACTTATTCTACTGAGCTATCTCCCTGGCCCCAAAAGGGTCTGTTTTCTGAATCATTGATTCTTTGCATTGTTTTTTTTTTTTGTCTCAGTTGCATTAATTTATGCTGTAATTTTTATGATTTCTTCCTGTCTTTGGACTTTGTGCTTGCTTTGCTCTTCTTTCCAGAAGGTTGAGGTGCAGCATTAGAGTATCTATTTATTTTTGTTCTGTTTTGCTACATGTGAGTTTACTATTATAGATTTCCCTCTAAGAACTGCTTTCACTGCATCCCTCAAATTCCAATAAGTTGTGTTTGAATTTGCACAGGATAGTCGATATTATTTAATAATTTGTTTAATTTCATCTGTAACCCATTGGTTGCTGACTAGGGTGGTAATTAATTTGCATATGCTTATGCTTTTTGTGGCTTCTTTTGTCATTTATTTCCAGTTTCACTGCACTGTGGTCAGACAATATGTATGGGAGAATTCTATTTTCTTGCATATACTTAAGCATGACCAATGGAATAGTGTGTGGTCTGTCTTAGAATATGGTCCATATGTAGCTGAAAAGAATGCATATTCAGATGTTTTTGAGAAGAACACTTTGTATATGTCCACTAAGTTCATTTACTCAAAACTTTGGTGTAGTTCAGCTACCTTATTGCAACTCTTTTGTCTGCTTGACCTATCTTTTTAAAATAAGAGGATGTTAAGGTCTCCTTTCAAGACTGGGATATTGTTTATTAAATTTTTCATGTCCTTTAAAACTTGTCACCCAAACAAATACTTGAGTGCTCCTGTATTTGCTGCATATATGTTTCTGACTGTTATCTCCTCCTCTTGAATTTTTCCCCCAACAAGTATTGAGTGCCTTCTATATCTCATTTGGTCTTTCTTGGTTTGAAGTCCATATTATTTGGAAACAGAATAGATACCCCTGTTTTTTTTTCTTTACGCACCTCGAGTCTTCCAGGCAAAGTAGCACAGCCCAGTTACCTTCTGCCAACTCTGTGTCCCAAAAATGCTTCTCTAGTTCTGGTCTAGGTCTTGGCTCCACTAGGCCCAGCAGCATGGAATCGGCCAGCTGTGCCTGCTTGCTTCTGGTTCCTCAAGGTCCTCCTTGGTAGGACTGCACAGGTGTAATGGGCCAGCTGTGCCACCTGGCTTCAGATTACCATATTGTGCTCACTTTGGCTTCCATGACCCCGTCATTGGTAGGTTTTGGGAGGAGTTGTTTTCTTGTCTCTCTCAGAGGGGAACAGCTTCTGGGGATCGTGAGCAGTCAGTGCACAGCAAGCTCTGTAGGTGTATGCACTGGATTGTGTACAAAGCAAAACACTTTGAAAACTGGCATTCCTATTATACCAAGATTGGTCATAAAATCCCACCAGCATTGTCTTGGCTTCAAGACAGCTGTGGCTTTGACATTAGGCTCTCATCTGCTTGAAGGACCCTGACCTGCTTGGGGGTGGGTAGTCTTAGGCCTACCTAGGCTTTGCTTTATTCTACTGTGGTACTTCTTTCCGTGTGTCAGAATGTCACGTCCTTTCAAACTTTTTTCATAATTTTTTATTGTATTTTTTATTGCGTATGTTTGAAGTAGATGATTCCATTGATTGTGAAGGTGGTACATTTAACGTATAGATGGAAATTAGGCCTTACATCAGATACTATGGAGAGATCTAGTAAGCATAGATTGTTCTCTGAGTCACTTCAATGGAGCAGCAGTCCTCACACTCAGGCACTGCCTTCATTCGCTGGGCTGTGTCTGGATGATCTTTTCTTTATGGCAAGCACAGTGGGAAGTGGTGCCCAGCATGACACCCCAGCAGCATGTGGCAAGGACGGTGTAGGTGTACAGGCACGGAGGGTGCCCGTGACTTTCTGGGCAGTTCATGGGCCTTGGCTGTGTCTGGAGACTGATAAGGTGGTTCCTGGCAGATTTCATAGGCATAGGCTCAGGCAGGGGGTGACGGCCAACTCTGTAACCCTGTCAATGGTTGTAGATAAGGAAATGCCTCACTCAGATGGGTTAGTCCTGCCCAGTATCCAGCTTTCCAGGCAGAAATATGGGATGTGTGGGTTCTCTGCACATCAGGCCCAGTGTGTGGAACAGGTCAATGCAGAGATTGTGGTACCACCCAGAGAAGCAGCCCTTGAGTAGTCACTCTCTTGGCGCAAGGACAGAGCCTCACTGGCCTTTCAGGGAGAATCACCTCTCCGGGGACTCCACATACATTGACAGAGATAATAAATTGACCCACAAGTCCTAAAAGTATGCAGTCAGGCTGAGCAGGAGATTTTGTAGCTTGTTTTGTAAAACTGTTTAGTGAAGGTGGTGAAGTGGATCATCCGTGTAATCCTAGCATCCTGAGAGGCTGAGGCAAGAGATGACCAATGCTGGGTTACTTAGCTGGTGTCTGAATTTCTGTGACACAATTGAAGCAAAACTTAAAGGTAGCTGAGTGAGAAGTTCCTAGATTCAATCCCCAGGGCTGAAAGCTAAATGTGCTTATTTGTAAATTACCTCAGTGCATTCTGCAGTGTTCTGGACAAGACTGGAGCAGTCACCCTTCAAAACCTTCTTTCCCTCATATCCAGGAGCTCTAAGATTCCGTATCTTAGAAATAAGTTTTAACATATATTGAGAGAGGTGTTTTTCCATCTTAATCTAGCAGAGGTGGTTTGTATACATCCATCCTCTCACTGGGATGTGAGAAATGTCTCCTGGGATGCACTGCTACAAGTGACTCCAGGAAGTACAGAGCCGCACTTCCCAGAATCACTCAATCTCTAAACCTTGGAGATGTCATGTTCTGCCTTTGGGCTCCATAAAAGCCATGGACCAGAGTCTATGTGTCCTACCTCTTGTGACTGTGACCTAACCATTTCATTGTCAGATTTCACCTCATAAAATGACACTTACAGATACAGATGATCCTTTCTGCTCAATTCTGGGCATGAAAACCTGTAAATATCTGGAGCCGAGGTCACTCAGCCAACAGCAGTATTGTGGTCACTGGCTGTGCAAGGGGTTGTGCACAACAGGGCCATGTTCCAATGTCTACATGGGGCAATAGGAAGCTGCAGGCTGGTGTGTGACACACAGCAGAGACGTCACACAGGCCTAGCCGAACCCTAAGATGAAGACCGGAGGGGGAGAATCTTGGGCAGCAGCTGGGAGGATAACTGTGATTGCTCCCTTTTTATTCTTCATTCTATTGCATTCTTTAATTTGCTACAATAAAATTTTCTAGACTGAAAAATGTAATTACATAATTTACCAAAGAAGGTAGCGGAAAATGCATAGGATCTATCTAGGAGTTTCCCTTTGCAGAAAGTAAGACTCATCAGTCTGTTTACAGGATTATGTGGGCAAGGACAACTCTGATTGCACTGATGTGAAAATGCAGCAATGGTACATTACCAGGGCTGAAGGTGAGTGATCAGGGACTAGCAGCAGGGGGAGGAGAGGAGCTGCTGGGGCGCAGCGCTGGGGGAGTGCTCTGGACCTGGACACTGGTGCCTGGTGCACAGCACTGAGAATGCACTTCATGCCGGGATGCTGACTGTAGAACAAAAGTAACATCTTAAAGTTTATTTAAACAAAATTCCATTATTTCCATAGATCCAGTAAAGAAGAACAAAAACAAATGCCAAAACATGCTTGGCATTAATTTGGAGGAAGGGCAGGGTTGGGGCAGGAGCTGGCCCCAAGGGGAGGTCAGGAGCTGATGCCTGCTGTGGAGACCCCAGGAGCTCCAAGCCCGCAGCTTGTGCATGTGGGCTTGCTGGCTCTGGCTCTTGCTGTGGGGCAAGATTGTGGCAGGGAGTAGCTGGGAGAGCTGGAACTGGCTCCTCAGGTGGAACATCATCTGGGGCTGGAGCTGGCCCTGGGGCAGCAAGAGAAGAAGAGATCAGCAACTGTCAATCTTCCTTCCTGAGCAAACCTTCCCATTGCATGGCAGAGACAGTTCTGTGCACAGCGCCACCTGCAGGCTGTCCTCCCAGATGGCATTCCCCCACTGGGCCCAGTGGCTTAGTATTGCTAGGTTATACCAGCATGTGCAAGATCTCTTTGTGTCTGAAGAACCATCCCCTCACCACTCCCCCATAGCCCCTTATCCCACTTCTCCTCACCCTTGAGCTCTGCCTCAGAGAGCTCAGCCTGCTCCAGCTGGGCCAGGAGAGATGTGGTGGTGTGATGCACCTGGGAGTGCAGCTCCAGCAAGGAGTCAGTGACAGAAGACATGGACCTGAGGAAGGGCACAGTGTGAGAGGCCAGGCTTTGCCTTCCAAGCACCTACAGGGATGGACACTTTGCCTCACATCTGTTTTGTGTAACCCTGACCTGTCCTAATTCCCATGGGACAGTCCTGGCAGAGGCAGCCTGAACAGCTGACAGAAGCCTCAGTGACAGGGAGCCCTTGTTTAGTCTTCTGTTCACTGTTACTCTTCCCTTTTTATTCTTCATTCTAGTGCATTCTTTAATTTGCTACAATAAACTTTTCTAGACTGTTCCAGCTAGACTATTCTAGCCAGTTCCAGCTCCCCCAGATACTCCCTGCCACAATCTTGCCCCACAGCCAGGGCGAGAGCCAGCAAGCCCACGTGTACAAGCTTCAGGGCTAGAGCTCCTGGGGGTCTCCACAGCAGGCATCAGCTCCTGACCTCCCCTTGGGGCCAGCTCCTGCCCCCATCCTGCCCTTCCTCTGCCACCGTCAGAGCATCTGACATACTCCTTTTTCCTATCCAACTGTCAGCTCCATGAGACAGAGACTGGTATCTGTCATGTGGTTGCACTCAAGAGCACAGGTCTACTGTCATGTAAATATCTGAAAAGTGAGGTGACGGCGGGCATCTGTCCTGCCCTGACCACCCGCTTCAGCTCGTGCCACGATGACTTGCCCAGTTCTCGGTGCCTCTTCTGGGATGCTCGTGAACTGTTGGGCCCATATCGATGGAGGACAGGAGAGATCCCATCTACTGTAAAGTAGTAATACCTGCTGTGCTATCCAGAGTGACTGTGTGAACCCCAAATAGCACTGAAACCCCAGAGGGCAGAGGTTGCATTTATCCTGGTTTTTGGACCACGGTCCATGCCTGGGAGATATCTGTCCAGTTTGTGTCATTCTGTCCATTCATGGACTGATATTCCCACCTGCTCTTTCAGGACTTGAGATTGTGTCCTGGGCATTAACTAAATATTCCTGCTCTGACCACAGTGAAGGTCATAGAGTCACTCTGCAGTCTCTTGCACAATGATCAAAAGGACTTTCCCCATGTACAACCATCAGTGTGGGGCAGGGATACCAGTGGGGTGGAAGATCCTCTGTGAAAATCAGCACAGTTGCTGCACCTAATCTGCCACAGTGTAAAGCCCAGGGTGGACTCTAAGGCTAGAGACCCCATTCTGTGCCACAGCCATGAAATGGGCTTGATTTTCTCAGTGTCCTACTTTGTCTGAGAGAAGGGCTTTCTCCTTCCAAAGCCTTGGAACCTTAGGTGGTGCCACACATTGTGCTGCTGAGAACAGAACTCACCTTCTGAACATGAGCTCTCCTAGACAGGAAGTGTTGGTCCCCATGAAGTTGGGGAAGGGAACATCCATGGTGGGGCTGCTGTCCTTGAAGTCGCGCTCTGTGGGTTCTATCTCCATGTCTGCCTTCTCCGTGCTCGCTGTGCTCACCTCTTCCAGGCTCTCAGCTGCCTGACTTTCAATCTGGGGTGGCACAGTGGGGAGACATGGAGTTGGTCTCCCACCCGAGACTTCACAGGAGAGTTTGAGGTTTAAACCTTGATTGTACTCTAAATTATCCTTTGTGCTTCATAACACAGGAGACACAGAAGGGTCCCAACAGAAGAGTTATCCTTATATTAAAAGAGATATTTTAGAGCAGACACCTAGAAAGATTTGGATTTTGAGGCCAGCTTGTTAGCTGAGAGAAGGGTCTCAGTCTTGGATCACGGGTCCAATTATAGAGACACACAGATCACTTCCGAGATTCAGCTGATATGGCCTAGAAAGAGCCAGGCCCAGCTTCCTTACCCATGGAAGGCTGAGAGACTGAGCTCACTGCCATCCTTGTCAACGGTGATTTAGCCCAGGCATCCTGGACAGCTGCCAGGTGCCTCATGGACACCTGGGCAAAGAGTGACAAGGGGTGAATGGCAGAATGAAATCAAGGAAGATTGAAGTGATGACATGCCAATGTCCCTCTTCCGATGTTCCCACCACCATGTGGACAGAGACCTTGCCTCTCCTAAGTGAAAGCTGAGCAGAATGGTTGTGAATTTTGAGGTCATGGGGTACAGAGTCTCTTGGGAGCCTATGACACAAAGAGCTCCCACACAGTCCTCTACCAATAGCCGCTGGCTCTGGGGCTGTAGACAATCACTGAGCACTGACCTTGTCCTTCTACCAGCCCTGTCATCATGAAAATGAGATACCACCCTATGCTCTCAGTCTCTCAGTCCTGCTCTTTGCCAGGAGGAACTTTGTTCAGGATCCTGATTCCCCTACACCCCTTAGGTACACACAGTGAAGATGAAGGTGGGAGTTGTACGGGAACTCACAGTGGTGTCCGGGCCTAAGCGCACCTGTTCTGGACTTGGTGGCTCCAAGTCTGTGGCTTCCAGGTCCAGGGAGACCTGTTCTGGACTCCCTCTCAGCTCAGAGTGCGTGGTCCCTGGCTCTGGTGAGACCTGCCCTGTGCTGCCTATGGCAGTTGGGTGGTTCCTGCTCAGAGCCCTGAAGGGCCCGGGCCGACTGATCCATCCTCTCACTCGTTTCCAGGTGCTTTCCTTGTGCGCGGTCCTATGGTTGCGGCCTTGAGACCTAGGGAAACAGCACAACATGTTCACTGTTGACTGTGTCCAGTGTTGCTAGACTGTGCTGCCTGGTTCTTCCAGGATTCCGAGTTCTGTTCGGACCCGCTGCCAAGGAAGTGAGGTCAGTGCTGGGAATATGATCTGAGCCCTGCCCCAACCCCTGTCCATTGATAACAAGACCCTATGGCCTCTTTCCCTCATAGTAGAACAATTCTGAACTCCTAGAAACAGAAACAAGAAACTAGAGCATTGGTCATTGATATTAGAAGTTGAGGAATTTGAAGTTTTAACGTAAAAATGTGTCAATGCTTAAGATGCAGCACTCATGGGGATAGTGTGATTTTCCATCTGAATTGCCCGTTCTTGCCTTGATGAGATTTCAGTGTATGTGGAATACAGCCTAGACTTGATCCCAAAGGCTTTTAAAGCAATAACTGAAAGATTTCAGCAAGTAAGTGATATATTCTAATTCAGAAAGTGGAAATGCCCTACTGACAAAGCGCAGAAAGAGAAGGGACATAAGGCTACTGGAAGAAACCAGCTAAGCTATAATGAGAGACTGAGGCAGGGCTGATGTATGGAGGGTAGGAGTCAGAATGAACAAAACTTGACACCTGGTTGTTTATGAAGATAAAGCCAGCAGGAAAAAGAGTCTGATTCCTGACTTGGGTGATCACATCAGTTGAAAAGCTAAGGGATACATCAGGACATTAGAGATGATAAATTCCATTTTGTGTGTGCATTACAATTAACACATCTAAATGCAGATGAACATGTGTGGGGTTCAAGAGAAACATCCAAACTATGTACCAGATGCATTGAGTACATAGCACACAAATTATGGTTGAAAACATGCTGACACCAGTTGGCTGAGGATCAAGTTGGACAGAAGTCACCAATAGGCAAAGTGTAGCTCTTTGTGATTAGCAGCTCTGGGCTCTGCATGTGGGGTGCTATCAGCTTTCAGTGTTAGTCATCCTGCACCGCTATACTGTCAGCTAACACCAACAACTATGAGCAGTGCCTGGCAATCTTTTGTACTGGGATGTCGGCCTTCTATACCTTAACTGTATACTAACACAAGTAACTTATTTTTTAAAAATGTGTTTGGTACAAGGTCTCACTACGCAGCTCAGATCTGTAGCAGTCCTCCTTTTTTCAGCCTCCCCAGCACTGGAATTACAGGTTTGTACCACCACACCTGGCCTCATTCCCAAGCTCAGCACACCCTGGTGATGGGGCCAGTGCTGTATATGGTCCTGGGGATTGAATCCCAGTCCGGGCGCTTAGTTCGCTGAGCTATCTTGCTGGCTCAGTAACTCCATTTTAGCTTATAACCTACTACAAAAATAATCACTAAGGCAGAGAGTTACTGAGTCAACTTTCTGTGACCCTGATGAGTAGTCTCATTTCCTTCTAGTTAAAACACTCTGACCAGAATGAAGGAATATGTAAGGCTGTAAAAAGGAACAAACTATGGGAGGGATGTTAAAATACTATGTCACTGTTGTTAAGCTTGTGACCAGCACCTGACCCAACTACACTGGAAACACAACTAGTGACCCCCAGAATCAACAACTATTACACTTCACTGTGGTTGCCCTGGAAACTAAGAAAATACTTAAACCAAGAACAAAGAAGAGACAGGGCCAACATTTTCTACTTGCCAGTTGGGGTATTTGGTGGTCTGCTGTTTGGATTAAACTCTGTTGTTCCAACTTTCAGTTTCATGAAATTTCTTGCCACTTTGCCGGTGACCAGAGATGACAGATCCCAACAATTATTCATTCATCTCCGTCATAGGGTGCTAGTCACCCTGTGTATCATCAGTGCTGGTTGCTAACCACATTCCACATTAAAGCCTTAATGTTCCCAACTCTTAGCATTACTGGCTTAGCCTGCTCTTACGGAGATAGAAATCATGAGTAGGCAAAATTATGGCACCTTGCAGAAGCTTTATCAAGACTTATGCTGCAGCAGAGGGGGGAAGTATATTCACTGACTCACTAAAGGGTGGGAGAAGTTGTGTTGTCCTATGTTGTAAGGATCCATTGGTCTCACTGCAAACGGTTCTACCCAGGGAGACACTGTGGCAGAATGAGAAAGATAGATAAGAAGACAAAATCTGGCTAGGTGGTTGCTGGTCTGCCTGATGGGAAACACTAACTCAACACACAACAAAATGATCCTTTATTTCTACTTCTGCAAAGTTTGTAACATGTGACACGAGGTTGTCTAGTGACTAATACTTGACCTTAACCAAACAGGATGTTTATCTCAAGAATGAGGTAGCTTGTTTGCTTTAGGCATTGAGGCCCAGTCCCATACACACACATTTGATCAATTTCCTAGCTTCCTGCAGCTCCCAACACTATATAAAGGAAAAAAGTGGAGCTCATACATGCAGTTTTAGACTTTCTGTTTTGACATGAGCAGGAAATACTCTTTGAGGACCTCACTGAGGTTGGCTGCAGCATGATTGAGTCATTCAGAGAAAATATAGGCCAGAGTCATCTGAGGTGGACTGGTGACCAAAGCAACTGAAGCAATGTTTCCCCGGAAGGGCTTAGAGTGTCTGACATACTTGTGGCCAGCTGTGAGGTAAGTGGAGGTGCCACAGAGAGCAAAAAGAAGATAATAATAAAAAATACCTCTAGGACAGTGTTGGAACCTTCTTTTCCATCTGAGTGCTGTGTACATGTTCCAGAGAGGTATAATTTAGAAAGCACACATGAAGTGAAAGGAAATCAAGAGGAAAACCCCTGGCGATAGCAACTTTTAGGCAAGAGCAATGGAAGAGTCACATGCAAACGAAAGTGACAAAGACTTTCTTGAAAAGCAGGAAGAAAATTAGA
>PVKN010014277.1:0-19322 GCA_004027915.1 Capromys pilorides | reverse complement strand
CATCATTGGAGTCTCTGAAGCGAATTATTTGGTATGTGTGTGCTTAGATGCCGTCTGCCCCAGGCCTGTCTCCAGCTGGATGCTCTCAGATCCTCTCCTGCAGCTGTGTGAATGTAGGATTCCTGCTGTGTCCTCTGATGCTCAGAACGTTCAGTAAGCACTGTTGGAAGCACCAAATGATATACCTTGTTAGAACTTCAGTGTGATTATATTTTATTTGTAAGTCAGACACTTGGAATCTGGAAGCCATATGAGACTTAATTATTTGCAGAATTTCAGATTGTAGGAGCTCATAGAAATCTCCGAGAGAGTGTGTGCATGTGTGTGTATGTGCGCGCGTGCACGCACGCGTGCGCATGTGTGCGTTAGAAACTGCTTTTCATTTTCTCAAGTTTCAGGATTGAAATGTTGCTAGTGCACTCCTGAGACCTCATAGCCTGTTAACTAATCCCGGGAGGAATGGCCATAGCCACTTCCTTTGTTCTTGTCCCACCACAGCACAATGGCTTACTTCTGGCTGATTCTGTTGGTAGGAGAGGGTTGCAAGTGTTTGAATAGTCCTGAGGTCTCTGACAGGGGCTTGGCAGGTAGTAGATGCCCATAAATGTTTGTGGTGTGAAGCAGGGGCTAGCGACCTGTGGCTCACACAGGAAATCAGTCTGTGACTTGTTTTGTAAGTTTTATGGGCACTCAGCTGCACTCCTCCATTTGCATATTACCTGCAGCTGCTTTGAGCTATAAGGGAATGCAGTAGTTCCCACAGAGATTATTTGACCCACAAAACTGAAACTATTTTCAATTGCTAAGCTCTGTCATTTCTGTGAGTATGATGTGACAGAGAACAGTGACCAATTTGTCCACAAGGCTTGTGAAGCCCAGAGGAGATTCTAGGAGTCATTTCTCCCAGGCCTACACTGGCTCAGGAGGTGGTGGGTACTCAGCCCTTAGCAGCCAGCCTTCCTTGCCCATAAGGAGACTTAATCTCTGAGAGTTATGACTCCCTATTCTGTCTGTCCAAGTCATCCTGGATGGAATAAAATTGGCAAGCAATAATGGCATGGCTGGGGAGAAGAATATTTCAGTAAGATTTTTTTTGCAGATTCTGATGGCACCTGGCTACTGCTGGGCAGAGAGGAGAGGACAGGTGGGAGGCCACAGCATTGTATGAGTGGTGTTAAAAATGGTAGCAGCACACTGTGCAATGGCTCCAAAAGGGAAGCCATCCAAAGGCCATCCACAGGAGGGTGTAGAAGCGAGTTATGGCTTATTCCTCCTGTCCAATAGCACAGAACAGGAGGTGGCAAAGTCCATCGTCCCAAGGGCCAACTCCAGCTCACCATCTGCTCTTATATGGCTCATGGGGTAAGGACGCTTTCTACATTTTTATATGGTTGATAAAACCCAAAAGAAGGGTGATGTCTTGTGAAACATGAAGATTATATGAAATTCAAATTCAGTGTCCACAAATGGCAGTTTTTATTGAAATGAAGTCCCGGTCATTAATTCATATTTGATCTCTGACTGCTCTCACTTGATCATAAGGGGCAGAGTGCATAGTCCCAACAGAAGCCACATGGCACACAGAGCATCAAGTCTTTACTTTCTGGCACTCAACAGAGTTTGCTCATCCCTGTTCTAAGGTAGAGGGGATGAACAAACAGTGATTATGCTCAACAGGGCCAAGCCTTATGAACTAATAGAGAACACAAGAAGCCAGGCACAAGATCTCATTTACATAAAGCTCAGAAACAAGCAACAGTGACCTATGGTGTGACAGGGTGCTGTTTACCATTAGTGGCAGGGTGACAGCTGGAAGGTCCACAGGGAGGCTCCTGGGAGCTTGCTCACTTTGCCTTACTTGACCTAGAAAAGAAAATGATTTCAATATAGTGGCTTACTTAGAACGTTAATAGAGAGTTTCCTTCTGACCCAGCAGTTCCACTCCCAAGCATGCACAATTGGGAAAGCATCCCAAGGCAGTGGCCACCTTGGCCACACTTTCTGCTGTTCTTTCACGTGTAAATAACTCAAAAGTTGGGAGAGAGAAGGCCTCACTCCACCATCTGAGCAATCTGGGCAAATCCAGATCATTTGAGTAGCACAAAGTCATTGCTAGAATTCAGCTAGAAGAAGCATGTTAGATTTGCTATTTTTGTTTATGAAAGTGCATTTCTCTGAAAAGCAGGACAAAAGGACAGATCATAGATAGCTTGCTTCCTGGACCTTTCCTGTTATCCTGTCCAACTCCACTCCCATTTCCCTGCTGTTTTCCTTTGCTCTGGTAGGAGAACAATGGGAAACTCTGTGGTAGCTATTGCTGCATGTTGCCATTGCCCAGTGAGGATACCTGGTTCCTTGTAAACCTGCGAGGCTATACTGTAGCTGAGCATTAGGAGGCAGAGGCTAGAGACAGTAGGTTCGATGCCAGCTTGTGCTACATGGAGAGTTCAAGGCCAGCCTGGACTACTTAGCTATTTCAAAAAAATCCATCATATCCTTCAGGTATCTTTTATTATACATTTATCAATCCTTTTGGCATTATACTTTTTGATCTTTACTTCTAGGTATTAAAAGCAATAGTGGTTGCAGATGCCTTAACTGCTTTTGATTATCCAGTGTTTTAATTTTGCTGACACTGAACAGTATATAATTTAGGGCTTTCTACTCTATCATAATGGATGAAAACAGCTGGCAGTGAAGATAGTCCTGAAATTTCTGGGAAGTCCCACATGCCTGAACATTATCTGTGGCAGACATAAATAGTTTTGATATATGAAAAAGAAAAACCACCTCGTTTGACCCAGAAGGGGAAAAGGACGAGGTACTTACTAACTTTTTGTGTCTGGCATGTGCTAGGGAGGGTGTGGAGGAACTGTGGAGGCACAGCCCATTCCAGGGCCAAGGCTTGGAGTAGGGTGGGTTGCAGGTCAGGCTTGGAGTGGAGTGGGATGCAGGTCAGGTAGGGCACTGGAGTTCTTAAAGCCAGAGAGAGGAGTCTTGCAGATCTCTTCTTTAGTGTTTTTGTTTTAAACCACTTTGCATAGTGGTATTTCAGATTTGAAGGAAAACAGTCTCTATGTGCATGCTTTGAAGAATTTTTTCAAAAGATGCTGTGAATGTCAGGCATAGATGCATATTTTGTTGGCCTCTTTTAGTTTTGGTAAAGAGATGCTCGCTAAAGATCCTCCAAAAGCTCAGTGCAATGACCTCAGTCATCCTGCATAAAGCTGGAGTCCATCAGGTGCCCCTGTCAGCTGCAGGTCCCAGACGATGATGGATATAGACATGAAGTGACCTTCAGGTTAGCTAACAAAATAAAACAAAACAAAAAACAAAGCAAAACATGTTTCCATCAAACACCTACAACTTTTAAACATTTTATCCAACACTTAGGAAGCACTGTCACTTGCCACATGCAAAGTCCTTTACACATGTCACCTCAGCCAGTCTTTGTAACAACATCCCGAGGAGGTGCTGGTATGATCTCCACTTCATGGTTGGTACACTGAGGCACTGGGAGGCTCAGCAACTTGCTTAAGGTCGCACAGCTGGGAAGTGGCATAGCTGAAAGTCGAACCATTGCAGTGCTGTTCCAAAATCTGTGTTTGTAACTGCTGTGCAGTATTGCCTCTCATAATAAATGTCCAAGGAGCAAAGGAAAAAGGTACACCATGAAAGAACTAGCCATGTTGCCCTGCTTGTTTGTTTCAAAATATATCTGTGAAAAAATACAACAGTGGGTTATAGTGATTCCCTATCTAGGATAAAAAGTAGACAATCTTCTTTCAGTTTTACATGTGTTTCTATATTTGCCAACATGTCTTGTGAGTTAGCGATCAGTTATACTTTCCACAACAGTGTATTTGGCTTCTGGATGCTCTTCTAGAGCTCTCTCGTCCCCCTCAAGAGGTGGATTGTACTGTCTCTCCACTTGGACCTGGATGGGCTTTTTGTGCTTGCCTCAATGGACAGCAAAAGGTGACTGTCTGATGTCTGAGGTGATGTGGTTTCCAGCTTATTTCCCTCTGCACACAATCCTTTCGGTGTCTGTGGCCACCAAGTGAGAATTCCTGTCTCCCAGTGCTGCCATGTTTAGAGAGGCCACATGGGGGAGCCACATGGAGAGGGAGGCTCTGGAACTTGGCAGCTCCAGTACCTAGTTGTTGATTCTCTGAGTCCAGGAGCAGGTGTGTGAGTGAAGAAGCCTTCAGATGGTTCCAGTCCCTGTCTGACCATAGCCTTGTGAGAGACCTTTGCTGAGAAGGATGTGTCCAAGGCGAACTCAACCCTAAGGCCAGGAGACAAAAAGCTAAAAGAATTGCTTCTGTCTACAACACTGTGCTTCAGGTTCTGCAATGGAGAGCTGCCACAGCTCTTATAGCCACAGTAACAGCCACACATACAGGGGTCTTGGAAGAAAAAAGCGCAGATACACTATAAGAAACATGCAGGGCTGCTGACATGGCGGGGGCCCTCAGCACCTCTCTATCACCTGTTCCTTCAGTGTGGTGAGCCTTGGGAATTCTGGGTTGCTCAAGGCAAACGGCTTCTGCTTCCTTCTGGAAAAATGAAACATTTTACTTTTTTTATGGAAAGATGAATCATAGATCATGATGACCAAGACCAACTTGCTGTTGAAAGTCTGACACTTCTCCTGATAGGCAGCATGAATTCTTGCCTTTGAGCTCTTTTTTTTTTTTTTTTTTTTTACACTCACAGTCACGGAATTCCTGAGCGGGAAGGTCCTTGGACCAGTAGTTCTATAGATGAAAAGACCGAGGCCTGTGGCCATCAGGGGGCTCTTTCCTATGGTTCCACATCTGGCTACAAGCAAAGGCAGCTGTGGGACTCAGGTCTGTAAATAGTTTGGTCTTTTTGCAGGTGAAAAGAATGGCAACTCTTCAACCTCCAAAGCGGAGAGGGAAGAACTTATATCACTTTTCATAGATGCTTCTCAAAAGGTGGCAGAATACAGAATTCTGGAGTTAAAAGAATAGTCACATAACACTGACTTTGAATGCTTTACTTACATCCAATCACTCAATCTTCACAAGCCTTTTTGTTTTTTTTTTTTGGTACTGGGGAATGAGCCCAAGGCCTTCCTGCTGGGCTAACATCCACATCTCTTTTTATTCATTTATTTTTTTTAATTAGATGGGAATTTGCTGAGCCCCTAAGTTGCCCAAGGTGAACTCAAACTTGTAGTTTTCCTGCTTCAGCCTCCCAGAATGCTGAGGTTATAGGCATGTGCCAGCACACCTGGCTGAAAGTCTGTTTTATACCTGTTTTACATGTAAGGAAAGAGTGGTACATAGTTTGCCTGGCTCTTAGCTCAGAAATCTAGTTTTTTTTTTTTTTTTCTGAGAAGCAAACTCAAAACTTGTGTAAATGGGGCCTTACTTTTGTTGCCCCTGTAGCTCAGAGATATGTACACATTTAAATGCACTCAAAAGCTGTTACTGAAGGGCTGGCAAGATAGCACAGTGGACTAAGCTCCTGCTTACACAAGTGCAAGGAATAGGGTTAGGTCCCCCCAGCACCATGTGCTTCACTGGCCCTGCCCCCAGGGCACGCTGAGCTGGCCCCCCGAGACTGGGTGTGGTGATCCATGCCTGTAATCCCAGTGCTGGGGAGGCTTGAGAACAGGAGGGTCACTATGAGTCTGTGCTGCATAGTGAGTCCCTGTACCAAATACATAAAAAAGAAAACAACCACAAAAAACCTGTTAGTGAACATTGACTCCATATCAGACCCAGGAATGGATATGCAGAAATGTGTTGTTCATGGCTGCCGAGGGTGGTGGGAGACTGGAAAGGTATTTATAGCCACCGTGTAATTATAAGTTCTGATAAAGAATGCTTTGAGAAAGCCAGGGAGGATGCCTCGACTCTGGGGAACTTAATGGAGTTTTGCAGATGCAGAGAAGCAGAGCAGGGTGCCGAAGCATGAACAGACCGAAGAGGGACAAACTATTCAAGTGGAGGGAACAGCACACTCGGATTGTGGGTTTGTCCCTGACCTTCTGGTCATAGATAATGTGCGTAGCACAGGGTGACATGTTGTATGTCTGGTCAAGCCTTAATTATACTTCTAGTCTGTCCTTTTGATCTCAATTGGGGGTGATTTCCTGCTTTCTTTCATCTTCTGGGACCTGATATGCAGGTGAGCCAGCCCACTCAGAGCTGCTTTTAACATCAAAGTTGCACATTGAAACATTGTTGCTATCACCCTCAGCAGTCATTGCCAGGGCTCTGGTGAAGGGAATTTTACCAGCAAGGTCTGTTGTTATCACTTCCTGTTGAACACTTTGATCCTGGGGGCTTCATGCCGAGTGCCCAAACCTACAGATACTTTCTTTCCTTAAGAGATTAGATGAAAGACATAGGTATCCTGTGGGTCATCCAAAGCCCATTTGCAGTTACATAGTGGTTGTGTGGGAAGGATGTTATCTTGTCAGGCAGCATACAGCCAGCATGAACTAGGGTAAAATTCTGTTCTATTCTGTCACTGAAGGCTGTTGTAATTTGTCCCCTGGAGTTGCTCTGCTTTGCCACAGCTGGTAAGGTTGTCTTTCCTTTCCCTCTGAGCCCAAGTTACTTTTATTCGTGACTCATTGTTATGACACTATGCAAAAGTCCTGCAAAGAACTCAATGACTTAAAACAATGATTTTTTTTCTTTTTTGGTGCTTGGTGCTCACTCTTTCCCTGAGCTACGCTCCCAGTCCTCCGCTAACCATTTATTATTCTCACAAGTCGATAGGTTGGGCCAAAGGTGGCTGGTCTTGGCTGGGCTCACTTGTGAATCTGTGATCAGCAAGGCCTAAACTTTAGTCAGGAGTGGTCTTGCTGAGATGAGGCCACTTACCTCCACCTGTCATCTCCCACCGCTGTAGCCAAGGCTGCTTCTCTGTGTGGGGGCAGAGGTTCAAGAAAGCAAGCAGAGAGTGCATCAGCTCTCGAGGTGGAGGCTCAGTGCTCACCTGCTGCCTTTTCTTGCACGTTACAGCCCAGACTTACGGGAGTAGAGAAACAAATCCCATGTCTTAATGAAGAAGAGCTGCAAAATCACGTTGACACAGGGTTATAGATACAGAATGGAGTGGGTGACAGGGCCCATTTTGCAGTCAGTTTGCTACATAAATCAGGAGTTAGCACACGTTTTCCGTGAAAGGCCAGATGATAAGCACTTTAGACTTGTGGGCCTTGGGGTGTTTGTTGTAACTCTTCATCTCTGCCGAAATAATATGAAAGCCACCATAGACAATGTGTAAACAAGTGGCCTTGACCCAATAAAACTTTATTGACAAAACCAGCCCACCCAATTTGGCCCAAGGGCAACAGTTTGCTGAGCCCTGAACACTTAGGATCCAGGCTCAGTGTAAATCTCAGACTCAGCTCTAGGATGCTGTTCTTTTCTGAAGCTATGGCCTTGAGGACATAAGCAGAGGTGTCATGTACAAATGCTTCTGCTGGAGAAAAAATAAAAATATTTGAGAGATGCGCAAGATCCTCCTTTTCCGAAGCAGATGACATCCCATATCCACTTGGGGCGATGATTGTGTTGTACTGAGCTGAGAGAAGTTAAGTTTTTATTTCAGCAGCTCCTTGACAGCAATCTCTGTTGTCCCCATGCTGTCTCCACTCCAGTTCCTCCTCCTTCTGTAGCTCTTTATCACATCGGAGACAGCATCCCTCTGTTTTCACACTTGGCTGCCTGCTTCTTACATGTTTCCTGGCCCTCCCCAAGTCTCTTCTCTTCTCTTAACCCCAGACTCAGAAGTGACCACCACTTCTTTTGGGGCAGCCAGAAAGTACCAGAGACTGCACATTGGATCCTGTTTATTTTCTTCTACCCATGATGTATCTGCCTTTGCCATACTCTGTCAGAGTTTAAAGATGTAATTGTTCTCCAGAGATATTTTCTGTCTCAATCGTTATTACCTGAAAGAGTTGCTCTACTAGAGATTTGCTTAAATTTCCAGTCATATCAACTCATGTTCAATAGATTATCCAAGTCCTTGCAGTCTTACCTGCTGCCTGGCCGGGCTTCTCCGATTAGGGCTTGGCATTGTGGTTCAACAGCTTGTCTTCTTATTTTTCCCATGGGAGATATTCAATTTTCTTTACCACATAAAATAAGAAATCATGACCATCATGTTTTTGGAGAATGAGAAAGAAATCTATGCTTTCTAATTTTATTCCTTCCCTTATATTGCTTATGTTGTTGGTTGCTACTGACTTATGCAACAGAATTCTTCCCTGGGTACTCATCAGTGAGCATAGTTTTCAACTTGGCACACAGCTCAAACCTCAGACTTTAAAAGTGTTAAAGTAACCAAGTTGCACAGATGGTTGATCTATTAATCATTAAGCCCATTTTATTGCTTATAAGTTGATTATCTTTGCTCATAGTGACTTACTATGCAGCTTGGACTCATGGTGAGCCTCCTGTTTTCAGCCTTCCCAGTGCTGGGATTACAGGCATGAGCCACCATGCCCAGACTCCATCTCCAGCTCAGCGTGCCCTAGGGGCAGGGCTGGTGCAACATGCAGGACCAGGGATTGAACCCTGGACCCTGCGTTTGTCAAAGCAGGTGCTTAGTCCACTGAACTATTGAGTTTTCAATTTGATGAAAATTTAGTTTCATCAAGTGATGGTTGAGTCCTTAACATATACAAATTATAAAACAATGGGAGAAGTCTGCATTCAAACATTTTTATAGCCACTTTCAACTTTTTAAACATCCATTCCAGCACTTTTGTGGTCCTCGTCCTATAATTCAAATTTCCATACTCTTTGCCAAAGTAATTTTTATTTAGTGCACATTCCAATCTCTCTTCTCTGTAAGGGTGTATTTTTTTCTGCCAACTTGCTGAACATTGGTCTCACTGCAAAGCATTTTCTGCATCTCAAATGAGCTCCTATGTGATTTTTGGATTAAACTCTGATGGTGGTAGAATGGAGAAGATGCACTGATTCATTTGTGATTATTTTCCGAGCAACAGAAACCTGAAGAGTAGGGATGGAATTGTCATTTTAGATAAGAAAGGAAGTCCTATTCAACTTTGCTACTATGTTGGCGGCAGGCACCCTTTCAAATGTATTTTAAGAAAAATCAAAAATGAGCGTATGCACCTGGAATTCCTTGCCACTAGCTATGTATGGCTCTCACTTGGATCTATGCTCACTGATGAGTACCCAGGTTGTCTTGCTTCCCTTGTTCCCCTACAGAGTGGTGTCCCCTGCTGCAGAGAGATGCCACTACCTCAGGTTGCTTTGGCTCCTGTCAGTGAGTTAAAGTCATATGAGTGTTTCATTCTATGACAGTGTATCAGGAATGTCTCTAATGGCAGCCACACAGGCTGCCTGCCTCATAGGGGTCCACTTTGTCTCCAAGGGGAAACAGTTTTCAGTTTTCTTCCAATTGTTTGCTCCTCCAGCCCTCTCCTTTTGATGCCTTCCTTTTTCAGAACCTGAGATCTTTCAGAAATGCATTTGGTTGATCTTCACCTGTGGACTCTGTAATTGCAAATTGGTGCCTTTTTGAGCAAACTCATTTCGTCACCTCCTGTGTTAGTGTTATGGTTTGTATGTGGAAGTCCCCATTAGGCCTCACGCAAGAAGAGGTGGAGCTCTGGCAAGGTGAAATGATGATGAAGGTGCTATATTCATCCACAGAGTAGTTTGATGAGTTTGTCGCTGTCTGGTTGGAAGAAGTAGGGAACTGGAGCACGACCTGGAAGAGTTTATTTATGTTCCTGGCTTCTCACTTGCTGTGCACTTCCTGTCCATCATGACGTGGGCAAATTTAACTCTACCATGCCCCTCTGCCATGCTGTCCCGGAGCCTTAGAGCAAGCTGACCGTGAACTGAAACATGAGCCAAAGTAAACTTTCCTCCCTTAAGTTGTGGACATTGGATATTTTGTCCCAGAAATGAGGAAAGTGATTACGACATGTTTTTCAGCTTTCTGTGACCATAACAATACCTGAGGCAATCAGTTTAAGAAGAGAAAGGTTTGTTTTGGCTCCCAGTCTTGGAGGCTCAGTCTGTGATCAGTTGCCCGCTTTGCATTGAGCCTGTGGCAAGGCAGCTTTGTCATGGCAGGAACACATGGGGGAATAAAGTCACTCACCTCATGGTGAGAACTCAGAAAAGGAAGAGGCTTGGGCCCCACAGTCACCTCTGAAGGCAGACTGCCAATAATCTGAGGGCCTCCCTTTAGGATCCACTTCCTGAAGTTTACATTACCTCCCCGCAGTGCCATGCTGGGTCTGTAGGGGATATTCTAGATCCAACTTCTGCCCAACCCAGAATCAGTACTTATAGTACTTTCAAGATCTTTCACAAACTTATACGTGTGCGGTGTGACAAAAAAACTGAGTTGTGAGAACAGCTGAGGTTGCAGAGGTTGACGTTCTGCCTGTGTTTCCACCATCAATACTGAGGACAAGTGCTCTTTGTTGGTCTTTTTAGTGCTGCGGTTTTTGCTTTGCATTTTTGTGCTTTTTTTATTGGTGATTTTGCTGTTTAAGGTGGAACTGAAATACAGTGCTCTCTAGCATTAAATGTGAGAATATTGTGATGTTCCTTGTAGACAAAATATAAGTGTTAGAGAAACTTTGTTTAGGGGTGGGTAATAGTGCTGTGGACTGTGAGTTTAATGTTAATGAACCAGCAGTATATGCTAAATAAGGTGTCTTTATGAAGAAGCACATATAATACAAGGTTATGTATTAACCAGCAGACAGAATTGTGACCGCAGGCTCATAGGAATTTAAGCCTGCATAATTTTAGGGTCAGTGGCTCAGTATTTTCTTTCTTCTTTTTTGTCGTGTTCAGATTGAACCCAGTGCCTTGTGCATGCTAGGTAGACACTGCCACTCAATCACATCCTCAACCATTTGTATTTTCTGAGACAGAGACTTATTAAGTTGCTCAGGCTGGCCTCATTTGCTCTGGCCTCAGTCTCCTCAGTAGCTGGGATTACACCATACTTAGCTATTGGTATTTTCTGGTTCAGTGTTTGAAATGGCTGGGCATGGTGGCACAGTCCTGTAATCCTAGCACTGTAGGAGGCAAGTCAGGAGTATTGGAAGTACAAGCCCAATCTGTACAACTCAGCAACTTAGGGAGATCCTGTCTCAGAAAGAGGCAGTGCGAGGGCTTAGGAATGTAGCTCAGTCTTAAAGCCTTGGAGTCAATCCCGAGTATGGTTAAAAAAAAAAAGAGACGTAACTGATGATGAATTATGAGAGCTGGCTGTGTATATATTACACTGTGATAGAGATGCTTATGCTGAGATAATTTTTCTTATACAAGAAAATAGAGCTCATGATTTATGCCCTGTTTCAGTTTTAAACACTGCTTTTGTCCCTGCAGGTGTAAGTAGCATGGTCCATGCAGGAGTAATGAGCGGCTCTGGAAACCTGATGGATTTCCTTGACGAACCATTCCCTGACGTAGGGACTTATGAGGACTTCCACACCATTGACTGGCTGAGGGAGAAGTCACGGGACACTGACAGACACAGAAAGGTAGGTGGTGCTCAAAGACCTCACTTCAGGGGCCATGGGCAAATGACATGCGCTGTGCATGAATGATCAAGTTCTGGACTGGGGTGGAGGTGCCCATGCCATGGGCTAATTACACTCAGAAGAGAAGGATGTGTGAGAGAGGCAGAGATAGGGACAGAGAATTTGATAGCAGGCGCTCTGGGTGAGAAGTTGAGATGTACTGAGGGAATGTAGCATGGAGGTAAGAGGGGACCCTGGACCCAGGTTAAGTCTGGGGCACTTCCTGCCCCTGACACATTCAGGCTGGGCATCTTTATGGCTGCCATTTCTTTCTTTTTTTTTTTTTTTGTTTTGTTTTAGGAAAGATTTATTTAGCTTACAATTAGTGAAGGTTTCAGTCCATACTCAGCTGGCTCCAAGGCATACTGGCACATGGCAGAGGGCAGCCATTCATGGCAGCAGAAAACACCAAAGAACAAAGGGGGTAGCAGCAGCTGCAGCAGCTAGCAAGCCTCTCTCTTGTCCTTATAGTGTATGCAGATTATCTTTCCCAGAGCGAGTGTAGCACTCACACCCATAGTCTCAGTATTGGATCAAGAATTAATCCCAAACTCTAGAAGCCATCCCATGACAGCATGAGGCATACTGCCATTTCTAGGCCCTGTTTTCTTGTCTACAAAGACAGAGTTACACTTGGAAACTGAAATTGTGTTTGCACGAGGGCATGTTTGCACAGTGCTTGGCATGCAGTTGGCATGCGGATGGACCACAGCAAAGGTGAGAAGCAGTGCCATGGGATCATTCGGGAGGAATGGCTAAGGAAGACACTTTTTTTTTCAGTTCGGGTTTTAAAGATGACTGGGCAGAGCGAGGGGGAAAGGAATCAGTAAACAGAAGGAGTGGTCTTTTTCTTAAGAGGTATGAAAGAACATGGTACCTAGGGCAATTCAGAGAGCTGCTAGGGTGTACAGGAAGATTCATGAAAGGAAGATATAAAGACAAGTTTGGAAAGGTGGGCAATGGAACCATGATGGTAATGACCAAGCAGGCTGTGGGGAAGAACACATTTTGCGTTGAAGGCCATAGAATTGGATAAAGGTGAAGGGAGGAGGAAGCTCAAACGTTAGGTGAGGAGAAAGAAAGAGGGCCAATTGAAGACAACGAAGTGCAGATGGGAGGACAGGGTGAGGAGCCACTCTGAGCTTCCACTGGCAGGCTTCAGGGGAGGGTTGGAGTGCAGGGATGGTTGTATCAAGGAACACCAGTTCAAGGACAAGGCTAGGGTGGCTATAGAGAATGAGGGGTCCCTGCATGCAAATGGGTACTGAAGCTTTAGAAATGGTCAAGGTGGCCTGGGTGGAAGGGACCCTGGGCTGGGGTAGATGGGGAGCCACAGCCAGACATTCAAAAAAAGCTGTTCAAGTTGAAGGAGGGAACCAGCCAGGTTCGGACTCAACTGAGGAGAAGTGTTGAGGAGGGGGCTGCTCACTAGGTCACCTGCCGTGAGAGGCAGGGCATTATGGTACTCCAACCGTGAGGGCATGTCAGTAGGCAAGCTGCTTCAGAGGAGGCTGAGAGATGTCACAGAGAGCACCACTGTCACGTCGTTTCAAGAAGACTGGCATGAAAGGAGGAACAGAGATGCACAGGGAGCAAGGCTTGGTTGAGGCGATGCAGTCTCTCAGAGCCAACCTGGAGGCACATGGCAGACAGAGGGGCCTTCACTCGAGGGCACACATCAGCAGACCTGGCTCTCAGCTGGCACCTTGCTTTATAAATATGGTCACTGGAACTCAGGTGTGCCTATTCTTTGACATTTTTAATGGCTTCTTTTGTGCTACTGAGGCAGAGTTACGGAGATGGAATAGAAACTACTTGACTCAGAAAGCCGATAATACTTTTTCCGGGGTCCTTTGCGGAAAGTGTTTCCTGATCACCTCTCTAAAGGGTTGTGAGGGAAAGTGATGATCTCAGGAAGTAGCATTCTGTGGACACTGGGAGGAAGAGAGATGTTGCTACCACGTTTGCTGCAGCAAACCGGAGCTATGCTAGCTGATTGAAAGTTGTTGCTGTCAAAATTAGCCTTGAAAACAAAAGTAGCACATAAAGTCTACTGAATAGACATGTATGTATGTACATATGTATGCACTTATTTATTTATTTGATGCAATGTTTCACTATATAGTCCAGGCTGGTCATGAATTCACCGTGCAGCCCAGGCTACACAGGGCAAATGCAGGGCAATCTTCCTGCATCAGCTTCCTGAGTGCTGGGATCATAGGCATAAGCCACCACCTAAATATACCTATTAATGAACACATCATACAGTGTAAACTAAATTAGTAACTCATGTTCAAACTGGCGATGTGGAATCGATACCTCCCTTCAGGATGGATCTTAAATAACCAAAGAGTAAATAATCCTTAGTATTTTTTTAAAATTAAATAGAGTTTTGCTACTCTGAGTCTTTCAAGAATACCATATTGTGGCATCTTTACAGCTCTGTGAACTTGAAAGCCCACTTTATCATCGTGGCGCATTACTGCAAGAACCATGTAACTGGGGACTCAGATGGTTAATTACATTCATTTTCTCAATTGCTGTTTCCCAAGGAAACCATTTCAGGGAAAGAAGCACAAATTGGGGAACTATGCTCTGATCAACTGTGGTGTCTCTTTGTTTCTAGATAACCAGCAAAAGCAAGGAGTCCATCTGGGAGTTCATCAAGAGCCTGCTGGACGCCTGGTCAGGATGGGTCGTCATGCTGCTTATCGGGCTGCTGGCGGGTATGTGGCAGGCTGCGCCGTCCTCCCTTGCCAGCAAGGCCAGGGAGGCTGGGGTCCATGGCAGCTGCTAGGGAGGATATTTAGAGTATGAAGCATTTATCTTTTACTCCCCATGCAATGGTTTATTGCTGCAAATTTGTAAGGGCAAAATACACAGCCATATATTTAGCCTACAATCTCTCATCAAGACCCCCAAGGCCTGGGCTCCTGGTGAGCTGCAATTATACTGCTGGTCAGCCCTTCCACATGGTGGGTGCTACAGCTTAGTGTCCCAGTAGATTTTCCTGCAAATACATCTTGTACATTACCTTGTACTTGGGCATATAGAAGTGAACAAGGTATGAAAGAATTTGAGCACCGCGTATGACTGTAATCCCAGCACTTGGGAGGCTGAGATAGGATTGGTGCAAGTTCGAGACCAGCCTGGGCTACAAAAGTGAGCTCACAGCCAGGCTGAACTGCATAGCGAGGCCCTGTAAAAAGAGAAAGAATTTGATCCTCAGTCAAAGGAGGCATCATATGAAGTTTCAGGAGTGCTGCTAACAACCCACAGAATGGATCGTGAATATCCTGTGACCCTCAGAATAATGCTGCATACCTGCCCACAGGACCTAGGGCTCAGGGGCAATATCCCTGTTTCCTATATTGTTCTGACTCTCAGAACCTCTGTTTGCTTTTATAATCCCAGTTCCATGTTTGTGAGCAGTCCATATTTCCAGAGTAAGTACATGACTATTTGGAGGAAAAAAAATGTATGCAGGGAACATAGCTCATCAGCACAGCGCCTGCCTGGCAAGCATGAGGTTCTGAGTTCAATTCCTGGTACCAATAAAATAAAATAAAATAAAATAAAATAAAATAAAATAAAATAAAATAAAAACAAAATGTTCTAGCTCTTCTTGGAAATGAATTCCTGAAACTGATCTAAGGCAGACAGAACAGTAATGGGGCACAGATAAGATTTTGTGATTCCCTAGGATTTTGACCTGGGAGAGCTTTCATGTACTCCAAAGATAACAGCGAAAGGGGCTTGGTTGCCAGGGTAGCACTTCCCCCGCCCTGTCTGCTGCTGCATTCCATAGAGAGCCCAGAGGCATGCCTGGGGCAGGAGGGCACAACCTCTTCATACTAACTAGCACAGTGGCTGGCTGCCCACAGCCAGAGTTCTGTCCACCCTGTCCTTCCTTACTCGCGGGTGTTTTCCAGCATAGAATTGCAGCCACCAGTGAGGGACATCACCCAGTAGAGGCCAGCGATATTTTGCATGACTGCTTCTGTGAAGGTGACTCTGTGGGAGTTTGCTGTGAATTTTGATGCCTTTATGCAGAGGAGGTGTATGACACTTGCAATACATCATTATTCTTGGCTTCTAGCAAGGAGAGATAAATGAGGGGCAGACCACAAAGAAGCTAATAAGAGCTATGCTGGAGGCTTGGCACAATGAACAGAACAGCTTAGATTTATTGACTAATCCAGGGGCCCTGTTGGGTGATCGTCAATGCATCTGATTTTGACCAGCTGGTCTCACTTGGCACCTCATTTCCATCCTTCCCTTCCGGAGGAATCATCTGGGGAATTTAAAATATTCTCTTGTCTAGGCTTCAATGAAACAGCACTGAGCAAAGCCCCGTCCCTTCCCCACTCCATGGTTCAAAATTGTGGTCAAGGGTAAGAATGACCCCTGGATGTGGATTTCCTGGGTATAGCAAATGAATACAGCAGGACAAGAAATGGGAAGACACTGAAAACAAAGGTGGCTCGTGTGTTCTTTTGATCTGGATGTAACTTGGAGGGAAATCTGTTCCCCTTCCCTGCTGGTCTAGCGGTGGAGAGGATCATGCCTGGCCAGTCCTCTCCTCAGGGGCCCCCTGGCCGTTTTATTTGCACACTCTGATGGAGCTATCTAGCATCATGTTCTCTGTAGCGTGTCCACCAAGTGCCACCACTGGATGGCACTATTGTGCCACAGAACAAAGCAGAGGTCCAACCAAAAAAAGAAAATGGGCCGGAAGACTGAGTGTAGAATGTCATTATGACTGAAGGAAAAGGATGGAATTCGGGCTCATCATTGAGTCTTGCCCCTGAATATCTGTGGGCCCCCTCCATCACCTTCTTCAGGTCTTTGTTCAAATGTTTTCCATTTGAAACTATCTGAGGTCTCTAAAATCACATCCCTTTCTCTCCAAGCCTGTTCTTGGCCCCTCTGTTTGCATTTAGGTATGTAACAGCTTTATTGAAATGGAACTCGCGTTCCATGCAACTTACTCACTGAAATGTGCAGTCCAGCGGTTTCTAGCGTGTTCACAAGAGTTGTGTAATGATCAATGCGATCACTTTTCCAACAACCTTATCACCTCTAAAAGCGCCTTTGCACCCTTTTGTTATCAAGAGCCAGCCTCTCCTCCCAGCCCAAGACTACCGTGAAGCTGTTTTCTCTCTCAGTTTCTGTAGGTTTGCTTAATATGGGCATTTTATATAGATGGAATCATGTGCTATGTGGTCTCTATGGCTTTTCACTCAGCATAATTTTTCAAGGTTCATCCATGTTGTAGCCTATTAGCACTTCCGTCTTTTTAATTGTCAAATACTATTCTGTTGCATGACGGGCCACGTCTTGCTCATCCTTTTATCCACTGATTCATAATTAGGTTGCTTCCAATCACTTTTAGGTGATTTTGACCAATGCTGTCATGAACATTTGTATACAAATGTTTTCATGGATGAATATTTTCATTTCTCTTGGGCAAGAGGTATGCTGAGCGGTGGTGGTCAAATAGTAATTCTGTATTTAACTTTTTAAAGTTTATTTTTTATTTTATTTTAATTTTTTGGGCAGCTGAGCCCACCCTGAGGGCGGTGCTGGTGCAGAATATGGTGCTAGGGATCAAACCATGGTCCCCTGCGCCTGCCTAAGCAGGTGCTTTAGACTGCTGAGCTATCTTGTCGGCCATATGTTTAACTATTTGGGGCACCGCTGCATTGTTTTCTGAATTGGCTACACCATTAGAGTCCTGTTTTTGTCTTTAGCACTTATTGTTTCCTACCAGAGCCCCTAAATTATTTACTTAATTTTCTTAGCATCTGCTCCCCCCTGCCAGGCATAATTCTATGAAAGAGAGGACTTGCGGCTACTTTGCTCCCTTCCGTGTCCACTGGGTGGAGACTAGTGACTGGCACACAGAAGCAGGTGCTCAGTAAATAGCTCTTGAGCCAATGAAGAGATCTGAGTTTTCTGATTTTTCATTCATTTGCATACTGGCATCATTTATTTAACGTGGATATGTAGTTCTCACCATATACCTGACATAGATACAACACAGGCAGACAGGGTTGAAGCCACTTGAAGTGGACATGGGGTCTGGATGCCTGGCCTCTTCTCCACTGTGGTATGAAAACTAGTCAGCGAATTGCCCCCACTTATAAACTTAGAAAGTGAAAGACACACACACGTGTGTATACACACGTATGTCTAGCTGATCATGATACGGCCCTGTGTATAGTAGAGTATGGGTATAGTACTAGGGGAAGGACAGGCAGCCACAGTGATCGTGGAAAGTCCACCGACTTAGACTTAGGAAATCAGGGAAGCCCTTCTCAAAGAGAAGGTAAAAATGTTGGACTCTGGAAACAAGCAGGTGGTGGCCCAGTGAAGGAGGCAAGTGCTCGCCAATAGGAAGGGAAGGGACATGTTATGTTCCAGAAACATGGAGTGGGGATGGTACAGAAAAAGGTGCAGCTGGAGAGAAGAGGGCTAAGCTGTTGGGGACAGAGACTTGAGGATTTGAGTGCTCTTCCAAGAACAGGGGGAGTGGTTGGGGTTTAGCTCAGCCAGGGAATGCTTGCCTAGCCAGCTGGAAGCCCAGAGTTCTGTCCTCAGCACCAAAACCAAAACGTGAACCTCTCTGAAGAACCATGGGAAACCATGGAATGGGTTTCTATAGGTGGTGGTGACAGCAAGGATCACAGTGGCATTTTTCAAAGCTTGTCTGATCACAGTATGCGGAAGTCATTGTATGGGCTAGGACTTGGGCAGGGAGACAAAGAAGAAGCTCTTGCAGCAGCCCAGCTCAGAAGGCTTCCAAAACAGTGCTCAGAATGGCAGCGGAGGCCATGTGGAAGGAGTCGAGGGAGCACCGGAAGAGAAACTTCAACGCGGGGTTGCGTGATTGTGGTGATGGCTCAGAGGTTGTGTTGACGGCTCAGATGGGGAGCATTTAAATAGCCTCATAGGTGGCACAAGTCCGTGAGTGGAGGCCTCTTTTTCTGGCTCGTCAAAGCTGAGGTAGGGAGGAAAATACTTGCAATCAGCACTGGACACAGTGAGTTGGAGTAGAGCATCCAGTGACCCAAGAGGCTATTAGATTTGTGTCTTTTGACAGTTCTTGGCCATTGGGTTTGACTATCTGGGGCGCTATGAAAAATGCTTGTGAGAGTGATTCTAACAGAATGGTCATAGTTAATTAGTGGTGCCTGCCATGGGCACGTCAAAAGGTTGTAAGGGTAACTCTAAAGTGTCACACTTGATGGGTAATGTTTGTGCAGGGCGTTGCAGGCTGGGAGCTGAGCTATGTATTTCTTCATTCATTCTTTTTGTCCCTGATGTACATTACCAGCTCAGTAGCAGACAGAAGGACACAAATAGGGTTGCCAAGGTTGAGAGCACAGTATAAAAAGAGAAAAGGGCTTAGGGTTAAGCTCTGAGGACATGCACTTTTTGCAGGTTGGATGATTAGGACAGAGGAAACTAGGAGAGTGGAATGGTGTGGAAGTCATTTCTAGGAGGAGGTATTTTTAGGAAGAGTGTGGCCAGCAGTGTCCAGTGCTGTTGAAAGGCTCGAAGCTTGGGTCAGCAAAGCATTTCTGTAAAAGGCCAGTTGAGTAAATATTTGCACCTTTATTGGCCAGGCAGTTTTTGTTGCAGCCATTCAGTGCTGCCCAGTAGCATGAAAGTAGCCATGGTCAGTGCGTAACTGCATGGTAGAGCTGTGTTCCAGTGAACCATTCACACAAGCAGGCAT
>PVKN010014276.1:0-19309 GCA_004027915.1 Capromys pilorides | reverse complement strand
GTTTCCTTGTTTTTATGCACTTGGTGTGTGTGTGTGTGTGTGTGTGTGTGTGTGTGTGTGTGTGTGTGTGTATCTTTGTTGCTTTGTTGTCATCTGCTGCTACACATGCAGGTCCTTGCAAGATCAGCCCCCATCAGGGAGACTCTCTGAGCCTTGTTAGCCATTTGTAGGGTAGCAGGGCATCTCGGCTGATTTGAGCTGGCCACAGGCAAGTGACTGTGAGGTAGGACATGTGCAAGGCAGGACAATGAAAGGCTGCTCTCTGACCTAGGTAAGATTTAAAATTGGATTTGCTTTCTGCTTTTGGTTTGACTAGAAATTTGTTCTTCCAAGCTTATAACCTGATGGGCCCAGGTTCCCAAATGAGGCAGCCATTGGTCTTGGTGTAGATGACAAATTGGTCGGTTTTGTCTCTGAATTTTGGTCAGTTTGTCTCTGAGTTTTAGTCAGTCCTGATGCTACAAGTATTCTAAATTGATGGCTGGAGAGTTAACAGTTCTTGGGATTAATTTGTCTGTTTTGTGTTTTCCCCGAAGCACCTACACTTTTTGATTACTTTTTTTTTTTTTTGTCAGAACTGGGGCTTGGACTCAAGTCCTTGCACTTCCCAGGCAAGCACTTTACTCCACTGAGCTATCTCCTGCCCCCTCAGCCCCTGACTTTTGAATTTGTTATTTGGATTGGTGGATTACTGTTTGTCCTGCTCTTACCTTTCTTTTCCCTCTGTGTCACCTACATAGAAGCTCAGAGGGATCAATCTGGTTTTGCTGCTGCAGATCACCTCAAGTTCAAACTGTGTTAGCTTTGGTTGTTGCTTGAGGAGTGGGTTAAAAGGGCAAACTCATTAGCTGACTAACTGCTTTGGGTACACACACTGACCCATGCTGGAATGCATAATTAAGAACTTTGATAAATTTAAGTAGGAAACTTCAAACTTTTTCAGGGTAGGTTGGGAATGCTATTGGAGAGATGAACCTCATGTAGCCAGCAGGCTGTGGAAGGCTGTTATGGGAAACCGGGGCACTTCGATCAGTTCCTCTATAGATTCCTGGCTATGTGTAGCTCAGATAATGCCTCAGTGGCTTAAGATGTGTGCTTGTGAGTTTCCAGACAGAGTTTTAGAACACCCCATTTCAACTCTGCCACCCTATCCTGCTCTTCCGGCTGAGCCTGCTACTCATCACCCCTCACCCATCTTAGCAGGTGGCCCCCCTCTGTGTTGTAACAAAGGAAAGTGATACAGGGGTAGAGGCTCATACTGAGCTCTGGCCCACAGTGGAGGTGCCTGTCTCTCCCACAGTAGTACAGTATACTATATTTCTATCTAACTCAGCTGTTTATAGCAATACGGCATGTGCCGCTTAGCTGGCCCCAGGTATCTGATACAAGCTGCACTTAGAAAGGTTTGCAGAAATTAATTTGTTTCAGTTGATAGAACTCACTCATAAAGTGTTTCATAATGGAAAGGAAAAAGGACCTCCTCCTGTTGGCCTTTCTATCCCTGGCAGCCTATAGGGAGGGCCAGTCATGATTCAGGGAGAGAGAGGCCAGCAGGAGGAGGTCCTTGTGCTTCCCTGGATTCTGACCAGTGTGCCTATTATAGGGAGAAGGGACATTTCAAGCAAGAATGTCCAAAGCTGCTAGAGGGGGAAAAGAAAGTGTTCATGATGGAATCAGAGTAAGTTTCAGATTGATGAGGTCAGGGATTTCTGCCTCTCAGCCACAGAAAACCCATGTTCATTGCTAATGTAGGGAGAAAGCCTGTTAAGACTTTTGATAGATGCCAGTGCAGATCTGTCTATAGTCACCCAGCCAGCGGTTCCACTTGCAAACCAGAGTGTCAGTGATTTCCAAATGTTGGGCATAAGACCCCAGGTCTGGCAATTCATGTATCCTCAATAATAGTGGAGTTCATGAGACGTATGAAGCCAGTTTGTTAGAGACAACATCCAGTGACCGCTGAAGTTAGAAGATGGATTAAACCTCACATCAAAGGCTGCCTGAGGCAGGCGTATTGAGAACATGTCAGCCCCCAAGAACACAAGCCCAGGGCAAATGGATACTGCCCTGTCCAAGACTTGTGAGCTGTCAACGCTAGGGCTGTCACCCTACTGTGCCTACTGTGCCTAATCCTTATACTCTGCTCAGTATGCTCCCTCCAACTTGAACTTGTACTGGACCTGAAGGATGTTTCTCTGTACTCCATGGCTTGTCGTGTCTCAAGACTTATTTGTTTTTGAATGGGAGAATCCACAGTGTAGAATGAATGAATGAATGAATGAATGAATAAATAAATAAATAAATAAAAACTGAGAAAGAAATTAAGGAAATCATGTCTTTCATAATAGTATCACAAAAAGAAGAAGAGTTAGGAATCCATCTAACGAAGGAAGCAAAAGACCTTTACACTGAAAACTACAGTACTGCCTGTTGTGGAGGTGCATGACTATAAACCCAGCACTCAAGAGGCTGAGGCAGGAGGATTGCCACAAGTTTGAGGCTAGCCTGAACTGCACAGAGAAACTTTGTCTCAGAAAGAAAAAAGAAAATTGCAGTACTCTAAAAGAGATCAAAGAAGTTTATCAGAAAATGGAAAACTGTCCCTCATTCTTATGTAGGATGAACCAACATAGTGAAAATATGGTCATAATTCAAAATTTTTATATAAATTTAATGCATATCTCAGTCAATATATCAACACCTGACAGAATTTGAAAAAAAATCCTAAAATCATTTGATACCAGAAGAGACATAGAATAGCAAAAGCAACTCTGGGCAACAAAAGCAAGGCAGAAGCATCATGATCCCCAACTTGAAATTATGCTAAAAAGCTACAGTGATAAAAACAGCATGGTACTGGAAAACAAAAACAAACCAAACACATTGATACACAGACACACACGAAATAGATGCAAAGATCAATGGAATAGAAGATGCAGAAACAACTCCAAACACACTCAACAACCTTATCTTTGACATAGGGGTCAAACACCTTCATAGGAAGAAAGAAGCCACTTTTAATGGTACTAGGAAAACTGGCTTCCCACATGCCAAAGATAGAAATAACTCAAAGATCTAAATAGTAAAGCAGAAACACTAGAAAATAAGAATAGGAAAACAGGTGTAAGTAAGGATTCTGTGATTAATCCCATACTCCAAAGAATCAACAAATGGCATCTCATCTTTTTTTTTTTTTTTTTAATGTATTTAATAGAGGTTCTACAGGGTCTATAAGGTCTCACTACATAGACTGAACTCATAGTGATTCTCCTATTTTCAGCCTCCTAAGAGCTGCGATTACAGGCCCATGCTACCATGCCCAGTCTCAATTGCTCTCAGTGTGCCCTGGGGGGCGGGGCTGGTAGGGCACGTCAGGGATCAAATCCTGGCCACTGCACTCTGCCTAAGCAGGTGCTTCAGTCTGCTGAGCTATCTGGCCGCCCCTTAGCATCTGATCTTACTAAAAAGCTTTCTGCACAAGAAACCACCAGCAGTGTGAAGACACAACCCACATAATGGGAAATTTTTTTACCAGCTATTTCTCAAAGAACTAACATCTATAATATAACAAGAACTCAAAATAACCCCCCTGAATTTAAAGGCTCAATCCCAAAATGAGCATCAGAAATGAATAGGCACTTCACAGGTAAATAAGTACAAAGAGCAAATAAACAAGTGAAAAAATGTTCAACATCACTAGCCATTTCAGAACTGCAAATTAAAAAATTGTACTCTAGAAAAGAATGGCTATTATCAAAAAATTAACCAATACAAACGATGGTGAGGCTATGGGGGAAAACAAACCTTCTCCTTGGTAGGTGGGAGTGTATACTGACACAATGATTCCTCAAAAAACTAAAACTAGAGGTTCCATTGACCCAGGTGTTCTTTTCCCAAGAATATTCCTGAGTTAAAAAGCATCATACCACAGTGGTATATGCACACCAATATTTATACCAGTAGAATTTGTAATAGCTACATCTTGAAAACATTCCAGATATGGTTTAATATACAGTGGACTATTACACTGCCACAAAGAAGGATAAACTTGAGACATTTTTAGGTAAATGGATGCCCCTTGGGAACACAATGTTAAATGAAATAAACCAGAGCCACGACTTTAAAAACTGGATTGTTTTTCTTGTGTGAAAAACCCAAAGGGTAAAAAAATGCCCAAAATGGATAACAGACATTGGGAAGTAGGAACAAAATGTTCAAATGGAAAGGGCAACAAGAAGAAAGGGAAGAGGGCGGGAAAAGAGATTTAAAAATAAAACAGGAGGGGGCCGGGGAGATAGCTCCACGGCACAAGTGCTTGTCTGGCAAGTGCAAGGTTGTGAGTTTGAACCCCAGTCCTACAAAGTAAATAAATAAATAAATTAATAAATTAATAAAAAATAAAAATAAAAAAGGATGGAACAAAACAAAAGAAACAAAGTTTTCTAGGATGGGGAAATAGCTCAGTGGTATACCAGCCTGGCAAGCGCAAGATCCAGAGTTTGATCCCTCATAACAAAAACAAAACAAAACAGTGAATAAAAAAAGAAAGTGTTAGTCAGCCGGGTGTGGTGGTGCACGCCTATAATCCCAGCACTTGGGAAGCTGAGGCAGGAGGATTGGTGTGAATTTGGGATCAGCCTGGGCTACAAAAGTGAGCTCAAGGCCAGCCTGAGCTGCATAGTGAGACTCTGTTTCAAAAAAAAAAAAAAAAAAAAGTTTTACTAAGGGAAAGGAGTAGATTGAAGGGAGAGGAAGGGAACGGGAGAAAAATTAAGTTATATCATGTATACGTACACACTTCCTATGATGAATATGATCATTATATATCTCAAATGTGTACAAATAACATTTATTTTTAAAAAGGGTTTATCATTACTGATGTTTCCACAGACCCTTCCATGTAGGTAACCCACATTCTCTAATACCCTGACAAGTATTTACCGAGACTGAAGTTTTAAATAGTTACCACCTGCCTATGAGTCTTTAATACTGTTTTTCTTTCATGATTTACATTAGGGAACTACATAGTCTGAAGAGCCAGATAGTAATTCATCTTCTGATCCTTAATTTCCATATGTGTAATTTTTTAGATATGTAACTAGAAATATTTTACAATGTACTTCACATTTATAAGGCTTGAATCACTGAATGTGTGCATTTTACATAAAAAGATCATGACAGGCTGGTGTGATAGCTCAGCGGTCTAAAGCGCCTGCTTAGGCAAGCTTAGGCAACCGCAGGGACCATCGTTTGATCCCCAGCACCACATGCTACGCCAGCCCCACCCCCAGGGCAGGCTGAGCCGGCCATAACATAAGTAAATAAATAAAGTTTAAAAAAAAGATTATGACATTTGTAGTGAGATTTTTATGATTAGGTCTCTTAAGTCTGGAGAAACACTTCTTTACTGGAAGACCAATGAAAACTGGAAAGTTGGGATCTTTAAATAAACTTTAAACAAAAACTTAAAAATGAGGGCCATCCAAATAGCTCCGTGGATTAAATCACCTGCAAGCAGGTGCAGGGGCCAGGAGTTTGACACCTGAGCCTGCTATGCTGGCCCTGCTCCCAGAGCACACTGAGATGGCAGTTAAGACTGGGTGTGGTGGTGCACACCTATAATCCCAGCTCTAGGAAGGCTGTGAACAGGCAGATCCTACGAGGAGTTTGATCTAGTAGTGAGACCCTGAACACCCTGTAGACCCTTTCCTAAAATACGAAAAACAAAACAAAATGAAACAAAACCTTAAAAATGAAGTCACCTTGACTAGTTTAATAGTGGTTCTGTAAAACACCCTCAGCTTCCTGAGACTGAGATGGAGGGATGAGATGACTAGAAGGAAGGTGTACTTCAGGGTTAGGTTTCCTGCCCAATCTCTACCCCTGCAATTTAACTTCTCCCAAAAACTCTATAATGAAGACACAGCTAGGAGCCGTGGCTGAGGTGGGAGGATCACAAATTCAAGCCCAGCTGGGGCAACCTAGTGAGACTTCACCTAAAATAAGAAAAGGGGCTGGAGGTGCAGCTCAGTGTGCAGGTCCAAGTCTCAGTCCTGCTAAATAAATAAGAAATTCAGAGACTGAAGAGAAAAAAAAAAAAAACAAAAAACATTTTTTACACCAGGTCTCTGCCAACTGACAACAGTGTTCAGAAGAGGGGTTACCCTGACATGACTATACTAAGACACAGTAAGATGTACTAGTGTCTAAGGGTATTGGAAAAGAGACCTAACATCCCAAAAGTTCTTTCTACACAGACTAGAAATATACCCCACTATTTTGGTAATTTTTATTTCTTCTCTCCTTGGGTAGGCATAGTGTTAATGAAATTCTTAAAAGCCTGGCATACCAAGTCACACGTATTAGGAAATGTAAAATAATGAAAATTACAGTCAACTTTCATTTCTTTAGACATAGTATATCCCAAAGATGCTTCCATGTTCAGTATGTACTCACTTACCAGTTTCCTCAGGAGGTGCTTCTAGTACCCACCCTATGACCTATGGAGTTTACAGATGAGGAGATTGGAGCTCCGTGTCACAGGCTTCTAGGCTACACCTGTCCCCAGCACATCAGAGAGGAGCACTCTGGCACCCTGGCTGCAGGGACTACACATCACACTTGCTATTAACATGCCAAGGATATTTAATTTCACTACAAAACAGTCACAGAATGAAGAGACCATGGAGGTAATGCAACTCTGTGGAT
The DNA here is from genome assembly GCA_004027915.1 of Capromys pilorides. Classification (NCBI taxonomy): domain Eukaryota; kingdom Metazoa; phylum Chordata; class Mammalia; order Rodentia; family Capromyidae; genus Capromys; species Capromys pilorides. Next base: position 12,601 of record PVKN010014276.1, on the reverse strand, counting down.
ACCGCTCTGGTTGAAGTCCTTGGAAGAGCTGGAACACTCTGGAGTCTCTCCCACTTGAAGTGATGGGAACGTGGGAGTAGGTGATCCCTAAATCTGCTCTCTGATGCTCTCTCTGGAGCAGCAAGAGACACCTGTGTACAAAGATGCTTTGTGAACTTTTAAGTGCCAGCCCAGGTAAACTCCTGGAGTAGCTTCCCTGTTGCAGGGCGGTCCTCTAAACAGCTGGGTGTCACCTCCAGTGCCTGGGTGAGGGTGGAGTCAGAAAGCCTGGGCTTAGTTTGTGGAAGAATCTGTAGTTGCAGAACAGGTCTCTGCAAGGAGGAGCCCAGAGCCTTGTGCATGCGTGCCACCCCCAATGGCTGTAACTTTGTCTTTTACAACACGACCTGTTTTCTGAGCTGAAAGTATCTTTCCCTTTCACATGATGAATAGGTGATCCCAGAAGGACTTCTCATGCACTCTAAACCTGATTGTGGTGAAATGAGTAGCCTGAGGCCAGATCACTACAGCTCGTCTTGGTTGCTTCTCTCTCGGGAGGACACCCACCGGCTGAGAATCACCTCCTGCAATCCAGCAAAACAAAGGTGACTGCATGCCTAACCCAGAAGTGAAGGAATGTGCTAAGCACTGGCAGTACAGCCTGCTTCACAGCAGCTGCAGGGGCAATGAGCTGGCATCCTTGCCATTCCTGGGACAGTGGGATCCTCCAAGCAGACAGAACTCACCATCAAGGCTATACAGCTAATTGTTTTAGATGCGGCTGAGGACTGAACTCACTGAACTCGGGCCTCGGCCTGGCATCGAACCTTTTAACCCTTCAGTGCCTAGCGATCCATTTCTGAAATGCCCATAACAATGGAGCAGAATGAAACGTGTTCCCCTGATCCTTTCCAGGAAACATATATGAATTTCATGCAAAAACTCAGAACATTTTAGATCCTAAAGACTGAACTGGGGCTGGGGAGATAGCTCGGTGGCATAAGCACCTGCTTGGCAATTACGAAGTCCCGAGTTTGATCTCCAGCACTGAAAAAAAGAAACACAAAAAAACCACTGAACTGGCCTCAGCCATATGCTAGTTCATCATGGGGGAGGCCCTGGTTTCCGTTCCCAGCACAGGAAAAACCAACAAGGTGGATGAGCTGAGAAAAGAGTTGTCATTAGAAAAGACCTTTGCATTTCTTGGCACCACCTCTTCCAGAGGACACAGTACATGTGAGTCAGGGCACCTGAGTGTTATCACGAGGGACCCACCTGAACCTTAATTCTCCTCAGACATTCTGGGGATTCCATCTCTTCGTCTGTCATGGTGGAGGGTTTAATCAAGTAGCACAGCATAAGTTCCTGTTGGGGAAGAAAAAGGCCATTTGCATATATGATAGTGACAACAGAAACATAAGCACTTGTTCCCACTGTGTCCAGGAGATGCTGGTACAGAGGCCCCTGGAGCATGATGGGTTATCCTGGGAACTTGAAGCGAGTGCTTAGCTTTCCACCTAAGGAGCTGCCAGTCAGTAATTACTGACAGGGCTGGAGGTACAGTCAGGCAGGCACTGATTACAAACAGTGCAGACCTCTACTGCCCTGTAGCCTTAGCCTCCCACCCACCACACAACACTGCCAGTGGGATAAAGTGGGGGCAGGTGGTCATGGGTTGTCAGTCAATAAACACTGGGGTGAGGAGGATGGTGCTGGGGATGGCCCCTGTGAAGGCCAAGCAGGAGCTGTCTCCCTGAGTGACATCCCAGCCCAAGCTGGAGTTGATTGTCCTAGTATGAGACAAAATTTCCTCCTATCTTTGCTGGAAGAGAATCAGAGGCCAGAGGGGCCATGGTCTGGCATTTGCCATCTGGTGTCTCTCAGGATGGGAAAACAGGGCAGCCAAGTTCTGAGCTGTACTTTTCAATCCCTCCCTTTCTCTTTCAAGGGATCTGCAAACTCAAACAAGAGTGAGGTGCCAATGCTTGGGTTCCTTTGTGAATGTGTGAGTGACGACACAACTGTAAGAGGAGGAAACAGCCCATGGAATGGTGACAGTTGGGAAGGAAGGTGACACTTGTCAGATGCTACAGGACCTGGGACCATAGCCCCTCCGATAGAAGTGAATGGAGATCAAAACAGAGCAGTTCAAGAGGGTAACTTCTGGCCCAATAAACAGGGGATGCAAAAGACTCCAAATCTTTCAGCACTTCACTAGCAGAAACACCGGCAGAAATATCTCTACTACATTAGAAAAAAAATTGCACTGTTTCTGTGGCACTGGGATGCCAAGTTACTGAGGGTTACCTTGGAGACATTGCCTGAAACTCTGCTGAGGGTCGCCAATGATCTCCAAGTGAAAGGTCTATGGAGCGGGCCTGTGAAGCATTCATCCACAAGCTCAACGATGACAGAATAGCTGTAAAACACAGACTTGGCTCTGAGCACAAGCAAGAAGTGAGCCCACCCTGGGACCTAGACACCCCACGCTACAGCTAAGAAAACACTGATGAAAATCCACAGCAAGGAACAACATTTCAGGGTGATTTTACTCTCATTCATGGGAAAAAAACACAAATGTTTTTCTCGATATGAATACTATAAATTCACTCAACCTTTGAGACAGTAATACTCAGTGATGTTAAGATAAACAACTACCACACAGTGACCCATGTTTAACACAAAAACACATACTGCCATCACCTACATGGATTCTCTCTAGACTGTAACAATGTCAGTTTGAGGCATGTACTTTCATTTTTCGTGGCATGTTGTATGGAACCCAGGGAACCCAGGGCCTCACAGCTCTGCTCTACTTTAAGCTGAACACTGACATTTAACATTGATTCCTATTAGGGTCAAGAGAGCACACTTTAACAGTATCCACGGTGTTGAAACTGAATTAGAGGCTAGAAATGTTCTTGTATCCTTTAATTCACTAGGTATTTAATAACTGCTCCAAACCTTGCATGGTAAAATGGAGGGCCTTTCCGATATAGCACTGTAAAGAAAAGAAAAGAAAAGGTTTAACCACTCAGATCAAAAGCACATTTTACAACCTGACATTTTTTTTTTTTTTTTTTTTTTTTTACTTTTTAAGCAATGTGAACATCAAATTACCTATATGTGTGTTGGGCAAGGCAATATATCATCTGTCTCTTTTTAAAATCTGCCTTACTGCCCTCCCCTGAAAGAAGTATAACTAATAAAAAAAAAAGAAATCTACTGCCAAGGCCCTCACCCCTACCTCCCCACACCAATCCCTAAGATAAAGTAGTGATGTGTTTAAAACTCTAGCATGGGGAACCAAACCCAGCACCTCACCTACCACTGAGCAGCACTCCCTCTGCAGGTGACTCCTGCCCTGCCTCTTACTTTGATGTAAGAGTATGAGATTACATCAAGAGTGTGGTGTTCATATCCCACCTAAAAACATTTGCTGTTCATTTCAAATCAAGTGACTTCAGAATGCCTGAGTGGCTACCCTGGACAGGTGTTAGTCTCATGCATAAGTTTAAGAAATTCCAAGTTCAAGTGGTATTAAAAACAACAAAACAAAAACACCAGATGTGGTGATGCACATCTATAATCCCAGCAGTTAAGAGGCTGAGACAGGAGGATCACTGCAAGGCCAGCCTGCACTATAGTGAGACCCTATCTAAAAAAAAAAAAAAGCCATTATAACCACTCTATCCAGCCAGTAGAGTGTATACCTTGCTCTCAAGGCCCAGGCAAAGGTAAGGGTATCTTTGGGGTCAAGAGGTGCTATTGCAGAGTCCTCTAATAGTTAACTGTCCATCAGTGTAAGAAAGCCTAGCTGCCTGGATTAGCACAGTTCTGGACATGGCTCAAGACCCACCATGGCATGAGCAGCAGCAGCCAAAGGGCCTGCAGTCCGAAGGGGAAGAAGCAAGGCTCATTGCTGTTTCTTGGAAAAGCTCCAATCTCTAACTTTGCCTAGGATGTTACTTCTTGGCTTCCAGTAGAGTCCCTCTGGCATTCTGGTGTGGAGGAGGGGACTCTGCAGTGAGCCCCAGCCTTCCACCCAAGGCCCTTTGGCTTTCCAACATGCAGACACCCTTTTATGCCCTTCTGCCCTGAGTCTGGGTAGCTACTTACAGTATTGTATCTACTTACAGTCAGGTACTGTAAGCCACCCTGTAAACTTGGATATATTTACTGGCCAGCTGCTCACCAAACTCACTACTCCTGCCTCCTCATCAGAACACAGCTCTGATTCCCAAGCAGGGCAGTCAGTGGGTCCTACTTCTAGGGTTGGTCCCTGAAGCCTTCCCAGGAAGAAGTCTATTTTGGCCCTTACTGAAAAAGTGACTGTGGATACTGTGCTGGAGACCAGGAGCCACAGGAAGTACCCTGTGGTCCTGAAGCACCATTTAGAGTTGATGCTTGTTGTTGTTAAGCCCTTGATCCCTGGTGTGGACAAGTGACTCTGGCCATAGGAATCACCTTCACTGCTGCATAGGTCCATCTGTCAGCTCTCAGCTGTTCCCTATACTGAAACCAATGCAGGCAGGTTCAAGAAAGAACTTCATTTCTCTTTTTTTATTTAGTATTTTTTAAATTATGGTCGGCTCAGCCTGCTCTGGGGGTGGGGCTGGCACAGCATGTGGTGCCAGGAATCGAACTGCAGTCTCTGTGGTTGCCTAAGCTTGCCCAAGCAGGCACTTTAGATCGCTGAGCCATCTCGCTGGGCCAACAAAGAACTTCATTTCTCTTGAAGAACTGACAGAATTTTCCTTTTTAGTCAGATGAGTCATGTTGCTGGCCAGCCATCCCTCAGGCTCAGGAAAGCAGCATGAAGCTCAGAGCTGGCTACTGCTAGTTTGTTTCCCACGGTCACATTTCTTTTTATTCCTCTGTTTTCCACTTAAGTGGCATTTAAAGTATCCAGCAAATTAGCTTGAAATCACTGTGGTACAAGCTTTAGTAAATATGCAAATACTGTACATGCAAACAATTCTAAACTTCCTGAGATTCGGAGATGGAGATGGCCAGAAAGTAGATTTCAGGATTTGGCTTTCTACTCAGTTTCTATCACTCTGAGTTGTTAACTTTTCTAACCTCAGCTTCTAAAATTCTAAAATGAAGACACAGTCAGGTACAGTGTACAGTGGCTGAGGCAAGAGAAACGCAAATTGAAGCCCAACCTGGGCAACTTGGTGAGATCTCGTTTCAAGAAAAACAAAAATCCTGGGGACACAGCTCAATGCAAATATCCTGGGCTCACACCCCAGTGCGGCTCAATAAGGAGGAAGTTCAGAGCATGGTCTTGGCCACAGAGACCCAAGCTCAACAGTGCCAAGAACATGTGACCATGTCCACTTCCTACTGACCACAAGAACATGAAGGCCCACATATGTGCATGGTGCCTGGCAGACAGTAAGTGTTCAATATGATGATGACAAGAACTTGAAGAAAAAGATGAAATCACTTCAACGCCCATGTAGAAGATGAAAGTTTCAGAAGGTGGAGAAATGCTGGGCATTTCACACAAGATCAGGGAGCCAGGAATGTAGCCAGGAATGTGGCCAGGAGTGCTGAACACAGATAGGATCTTGGGTTCTATCCCCTCACACTTCACCCTCCACAAAATTTATGGGTTTTTTTTGAGACAAGGTCTCACTATGCAGTTCAGGCTAGCCTTGTGCTCACTCTTGCGGCCCTAGGCTGATCTCGAACTTGCAAAGATCCTTCCATCTCAATCTCCCAAGTGCTGAGATTATAGGCATGTGCCACTTAAATTTATGATTTTTTTTCTGCGGAACTGGGGATCAAACTCAGAACTTTGCACTTGCCAGGCAGGCACTTGTATCCCTGAGCTATCTCCCCAGGCCTTTAAATTTAAATTTAAAAAAATAAAATAAGGTCTGAAAGAATGGGGTTAGGGATGGGGGAAAATTGCCACAGTAAAAGAACAAGGGGAGAAAAGTTTATGCTTCCTTACACAAGAAAGTTGGCACACATGTGAAATGACCAGGGGAAAGAGGGCCACAATCCACTCAGATGCCCACTGGGCACCCAGGGAGCCAGCTATCTGCCTAGCAGAGGAAGCAACTGAGGGGGCTGACTGAAACCACAGGACTTAGAGCTGCCAAAAGGAGGGGTGCCAGGGGCTCTTTCTAGGGCAGAGATGAGAAACCTATGGCATGCATGCTTAGGCTTGGGCTGTAGCTTCTCTCCTAGGCTCCCCCAACTTCCACTCCAAATCTCTCTTTCCTTTTTCTTACTCTTTCTTTCTTCTTCTTTTTTTTCTAGTACTAGGATCGAAGCCACGGTTATGCTGTCAACCTTTTACAAAACTTAAATTTTGAGACAGGGTCTCTAAGTTGCTTAGGCTAGGCTCAAACTTTCAGTCTTCCTACCTCAGCCTCTCAAAGTGCTCAAGGGCCCCACATCCTTATCCAAGCCAGGGAAAATCAGCACTGGCACATTCAATGTTCTTCCTGGTGGCCCACATGGCCCTGCACCCACCCCACAGTGGTCTACTCACACAGATCTGTCCCATACTTGAGCCCCGCCTTGGGCACCCAGCCCTTGCTCCGGAAGTAGTGGTAGGCCCCATAGGTCGTCCTGAATGTGGGCTGAATTGCAGAGAACACTTGCCAAAGCTTTATGATCGTCAGGGGTTCCTATAGTCATTTAAAAGGAAGAGGTACTGTTTACACACAATCCATTCCCCCTTGCCAGAGCTGTGGGCTCTGTCCTAGTACCAAGGACCAACATCTGCTTGGTGTGGGGTCTCGGCAGCAGCAAAAGCATTGGGGACAAATGCAGGGCCTTCCTGGGCACCCAGCCTTGGCCATCCAATGTGGCAGCCACTACCCTCACATGGCTCATCCAACAGAGGCGCTGAGAATGTAAAGCACACACAAGTCCAACTGGGCAGGAGAGAGGAAAAAAATGCAGACTATGGATATGCTGGGTTACGTGAACTATGTAATATGATTATTAAGAGTAATTTTATTTGCTTTTAAAACAGTCGGGTAGGTTTTTCTTTTTTTTTTTTTAAGGCACAGTCTCACAATACAATCTGGGTTTATCTTGATCTTGCAGCAATCTTCCAGCCTACTAGTGCTGGAATTACAGCCATGTATACTACATACACTAGGCTCACCTGTGGCTTTTTTTTTTCCCCAAATTTTAATGTGGCTACCGGAAAACAGAAAATGATTCACTGGCCCCTACCTGAGGCATCTACTCTATTCTGAAAGGATACTGGGGCTCTGGGGAATGCAGAAAGACAGATTTCGAGGCTGGGGTTCAGCTCAGTGGTAGGTGACATGCTTACCGCTGGGCTCTGGGTTCTGCCCTAGCACCAGATAAGAGAAGAAAAACTGGGAAGGACACCCTAGGTTAGAAAGTAGCTTGGTCTGCGTGCTTAAACAGAACTGTCAAAGCTGAGAGTAGTGGTCAAAACACTCTCAGGCCCTTTAGTAAGCAGCTAAAGTATGCCAGCATGCCAGGCCACATTCAGAAAAGAAAGAAATAGTTGTGTATGGTGTCGCATGCCACTAATCTCAGCTCTGAGGATGCTGAGGCAGAAGGACTGCAAATTGAGGCCAGCCTGGGCAAATTAGGGGGATCCTGTCTCAAAATTAAAATAAATAAAGTAAAATAAAGGGCTGGTGGTAGAGCTTGCATGAGGTCTTAGGTTCAAGCCCCACTACTGTAAAAAAAAAAAAGAAAGTAATTGTGTAAGTAAAATTGTCTGTTAAAATCCCACAGGTGGGGCTGTTGAGATGGCTTAGCGGTCTAATGCGCCTGCTTAGGCAACCACAAGGACCACAGTTCAATCCCCAGCATATGCTGTGCCAGCCCCACCACCAGGGCAGGCTGAGCCGGCCATAATAAAAAAAAATCCCACAGATGCTCCATATCAGTCTTTGATGTTAAAACAACTGCTGCCTGCTGGCACAATATAATTATCCGACTGCTTGCAGAGCTTTCTCTGCTTCAGCACTTGAAGAACTCACTTCAGCTGGGGCCCAACTCGGCTGCTTCATGTGATGTGCTTGGTTTGTCTAGGCCCAAGGTTTTAACTCCACAAACGCAGATCAGAGACAGAGCAGTGCTCAGCACATGGGCACAGCTAGGTTCCAGCCCCAGAACAAAAAAACCCACCAGTAATGAGTCAATGTTTGTTACCATGCTTCCTTTTCTTTTCTTTTATGCACAATCCACATGTGAGCTTTGTCTCCTCTAACAAGGAGAGTCTGCTGTCTCCAGATGTTGAAGACTCTGCTTAGTTACAGCATCTGACAGATCTCAGCTGAAGCCCATAAAAGGGGGCTGTGGAGCTAAGAGTAATCACCACTGGGAAAAAAAGTCAACTGTGCCAAGCGCATGCTTCCAAACCATTGAATACTCATGCAAATTAAACAGAAGATGAAATGTTGGCTGGGAACATAGTCTATACCTGCATTCTTAGCTAGGTCGGAGGCTCAGACAAGAAGATTGCAAAGTTTATAGTGATCATGGGCTACACAGTGAGACCCTGCCTCAAAATAAAATACAAAGTATTGGAGACATAGCCTAGTGGTAGAACACTTGTCTAGCATATGGAAGGCCCAGAGAGAAAGACACAGAGAGAGACAGAGAGAGAAAGAGACAGAGACAGACAGACACACAGACACAGGGAGAGAAACAGAGAAATCAGAACTAGGTAGATGATAAAATTATGCACATACAAGACCCAAACAAAATACTTCCCCTAACCTATTTAGTGTTCTGCTTACCTTTTTTACCTCCTTATTTGAACAGGCATTATAGTTACATGGTTTGCAATTCCAAAAGCACAGCAAGAGTTCAGTGTAGGCTCCCTCTGCCCTGTCCCTGGTGTCACTTTTGTGGCGGTCTTTCTTATGCACATGGTGACTACAGTATGAAAGCTCACAAGAGATTCTAACCAGAGTAGTGTGTGGCCTTGGATGACCCATCTTCTCTGAGCCTCAGTTACTGCGGTGATAAAATTCTTACCAAGTGGAAGCAGGATATGAAAACAGTACACGAAAGGTAACTAAACAGTCTAGTAAACCTTCCCAGGGCCTCACACACGCTAGGCAAATACTGTGCCACTGAGCTACTCCCCAGCCTTTTTATTTTTTGAGACAAGGTCTCCCTAAGTTGCACAGGATCGCTGAATTTGGGATCCTCCTGTCTCAGCCTCCTGAGGAGCTAGGATTACAGGTATGTGCCACCTTGCCCACCTGTTAATTGAGTGCTATTTGGACACAGATTTCCTGGTCTGTATATATGGCACTGCACTTTTCCTGGTCTGCAAAAGTGAAACTCAGTCTAAAAAAGGTTAAAGCTGGCTTTTGCCTGAATGTTCCTGTTCAAAACCTGAAGTCAAGGGGCCGGCGAGATGGTTCAGTGGTCTAAAGCGCCTGCTTAGGAGGGCTCAGGCAACTAGGGGACTGCAGTTCGATCCCCGGCACCACATGCTGCGCCAGCGCCACCACCAGGGCAGGCTGAGCCAGCCACAAAATGAATAAACAAAGAAACAAACAAACACAACAAGCAAACAAATAAATAAATAAATAAAATTTAAAAACAAACAAACAAACAAAAAAACACAAAACCTGAAGTCAAAACTTAAAGAGAAAAAACTTCAACTCCAATTTTATTCAGTAGAAGCAAACATATATGTATTAAAGCAATATGGACTAGCTGGGCATACTGGCTGGAATCCCTGCACTCAGCAGGCTAAGGGAGAAGGAGTGCCATGAGTTCAGGAGCACCCTGAGATGTACGGTAAGTTCAAGGTCAGCCTGAATTACATGAGACCCTGTCTCAAAATACAGAACAAAACAAAAGCAATATAGAAATTAGTAAACTTGCCTTTAACACCAGGGAAGCTGTAGGTGGGCTGCACTGACATAAGACATCTTACCTTCTTGTAGTAGACACTCAGACACCCCAATGCATAGACCAGGAAGAAGGCCTAAAACCAGAGCAGACAGAAAATGTCCATTAGAAATCAGCAGCATGCTGGACAGACCACTGTACGCACCCAACTCTTCCTGTCAGACACAAATTACCATCTGTAAGGCCCCAGCAAGCCAGTCGTGTGACCTAGTTGTCATGGAAGCTGTTCCTGTGGACTTCATCATGTAACACATTTCCCTAGGGACACCACATGAGAAGTTGGCCCTAGGTGGGTAAAGTTACTCTTAAGTGCAGCTAAAAAGGCCTTTCTAATCAACATGAGAAATGTGCCTGACTCGGTACCATCCAAAGCCACAAAGTGGTGGCCTGACCTGTCCAGGTCATAGACTCCAGAGAATGCAACACAAGAGGCAATGACTGAATGGGAGCTCCTAGTGAAAACAGTCACTTTTTATCTAATTTTGTTTTTGGTGCTAGGAAATAGAGCCCAGGGCCTCAGGCATGTGAAGCCTGTGTGCTACTGCTGAGCTGTACCCCTAGCTCTGACACTTTTCTTTCAACATAAGAATTGTAGAAGACATGAGATCAAATTCATAATCAAAAACACAGGTTGTTTTTGGATTTTGGTTGCAGCCACTAGGTGCAGGGTAGGAAGGGCCTCTTATGTAGAGTGCAGTCCCCTGCTCAGGTATCCTATAGTCCTACTTTGCAGGGAGAACCCAGGGGCCACAGGACTTGTAACATGGCTGGTACAACTGAGAAACAGAATGTTGAATTACATTCAACTTTATTACTTTAAATTGGACTTGCCCACCCATGGTTAGCAGCTGCTGTGTTTCATTGCAAATAGTTCCCATGTGAGATGCAGTGGCATAGTAAACATGGCCAAACACACCTTCCCATGCTAGGGCTTGCACTGTGGCTGGCCTATCTGCAAGGGAGTGCAGGATAGGAGACGGGGCACAGAAACATGACACCGTCTGGGCATGCAGCCTGCCAGGCCCTTCTGGAACCTATGAGTGCCCAGGTCTTGGAAGAGGTCTTGGGAGGGCACAGCCTTCAAAGTCAAAACAAACTTTCTTGGTGCAGCACAGACTTAAGCTGGAGAGATGGGGCTGAATACAGCAGGCCCTATAGGTCTGAGCAGTGGTACTCACAGCCAGGCATCCTAAGGAAGGGGGTTCAGCTGAGGTATAGCCACCACTGTGCAGAAAAGAAGTGTGCCACCTAAGTGGTGTGACCTAAGTGACGCAACAGTGGAAGACACTCCGATCCGCTCCCTTGTGAGCAGTCAGACCCATCAGAGCTTCTCAAACTCCATCAGTGGACTAAAAGCATGGAGACTACATGTTATACTTATTTTGAAGAGAAAGTCTTAGAGAGTTGACCAGCCTGGCCTTGCGATCCTCCTACCTCAGCTGAGCCACTTGGGTTATAGGCACACGGTACTATGCCTGGTGGGTTGTACACTTCATTTTTTTTTTACAGTGCTGGGGTGGAACCTAGGGCCTGGTGCGCATCAGGCAAGTGCTGCACCACCGAGCAACATCACCAGCCTCAGCTTGTGTACTTAGGTGGGTAAACTGATATGTGAACTATATCTCTGAAGAGCTGTCTGGTTTCTAAAAGCTAGTAAAAAGAGATCCTATTCAGCCACTCTAAAAACTTAGCAAGAAAGGAAATGCTAAGATGAGTCCCTCTAAGGCTCTGTGGAATGACCCAGCACCCCTTCCTAGAACACATGCTTTCCTGCATTGCTGGGTATGGAATCAGGGTTTCTCACGTGCTGGGCAGATGCTGACCACTGAGCTTCCCAGCCCCAACACAGAGCTGAGGACTGAGGGGAAACAGTGGAGGAATGGAATTATGCAGCTTCTGAGGACACTGCCTGTGGGGCTTCCCATGCTTAACTTTAACACCCAGTGACTCCATAACACACAGATACGGGGTGTAGTGGCTTTGCGTACAGAGAAGGCAGTGCTGCCCCCCTTGGAGCTGAAATAACATGATGGAAATGAATTCCTAAAGGAAAACATACCTCTTCCAGGCTGAGCTGCAGATACTCGAAGATCCTATAGGGATTTCTTTTGCATATTAATTTCTTTCTTTGTACCAACTGAAGACAGAGAAATACAATCAAACACAACAGAATACACAGATGCACTACAAGCCACGTGGAAGAGACTGCATCTAAAAATGAACACATTCTTGCTGGGTGTGGTGTACACATCTGCAATGCTAGAACTTGGGAGACTGAGGCAGGAGGACTGCCATAAATTGAAGGCCACACAGCACAACTAAAGACATTCATGAAGGAGGACTTTCAGGACCCCTTTAGAAATGACGGGATCAGTGTGGTAAAAGCAATCTTTGGAGGGCAATGAGTGGCAATGTATCTTTTTGTTTTTGGAGACAAGGTCTCCCTATGTAGTTCAAGCTGCCCTCAAAGTCACAGCAATCCTCGTGCCTCAGCCTCCCACATGTTGGGACTATAGGTGTGGACCACCATGCCCAGCACAATGTCTTTTTTTCTTAAAGAAAAAAAAAATTCAGAATAGGAGAGTAACCATGGTTAATACATTGCACATTATTACCTTAGTTACTCAGTGTAAAAGATATAGGCATCTAATTATCCAAATAACATTAGCACAAACCTTTCTTTACAATGAACTAAGAAATTAGTAGTGTAACTATCTTGAGTGTGTGTGTGTGT
>PVKN010014275.1:0-19304 GCA_004027915.1 Capromys pilorides | reverse complement strand
TGACTCCTGCTCTTCACCATATTGCACGACTTTGTGAGGATAAATGAGTTTGGCGAGCCACTTTCTTTGATTCAGGGAGCTAATTTTGAAAAATGACCCATAGGGGAAATGTTCTTTCTAAAACCAATTTTCCGTGAATGGCAGTTTGGCAGGACAGCAGTCATCTGTAGATCTTAAATCTTCCCTTGGACGAGGTCAGTGGTGAGTGTTCCGAGCCCAGGCGGCTGCCAAACGGCCTGGGCGGCTCACGGACCCGAGTGCATTCTCTGGAGGAGGCTCAAGTGTCCGCCAGCAGCTGGGTGAGGAAGGTAGCGGCTGCAGCTTGTCTCCTCACAAGCAGTGATTCCTGCTGGGCCTTCCATGCGCTTTTAAAATAAAATGTTAGGGCCAGCCAGAGAGCTCAGCGGGCTAAAGCGCCTGCTTAGGCAGACACAGGCGCCGAGAGGGCCATTGAGACTGGGCGTGGTGGTGTGCGCCTGTGATCCCAGCGCTTGGGAGGCTGAGAACAGGAGGATCACTACGAGTCCCATCTATGTAGTGAGACCGTGGAGACTAAATATAATTTTTAAAAAAAGTTTCTTTATTACAGAGATTGGAGTAGTTAATACTTTTAAAGGGTCCAAAAGTCTAAAGAACATGACGGGTTTACATTGAAAAGTTTCATTTCCTCCCCCTTTGCGCTACCTTCCTCTCTACTGACCCATTAGATACAGTATTCTTAGTGTCCTTGTTCAGACCATGCCGATGTGTATGTGCAGATTCATTTCTGTACCGTCTTACACGACACACAGTGCGATAGACCTTCCTGGTTTTACGTAGTGATCTGTTTGGAGCTCTTTTTCTCTCGCTGTGTAGAGAGGGTTCCCAGGACGTTTCTCCTACTGCCCGGTGTTCCCTTGCACCTCTGCAGTGACTTGATCCCGTCAGCTCCTCTTTGGATGGGCCCTGGGCTGGCTGTAGTCTTTATTATTAGCAGGCATGCAATAGGGTGTTTGCTATGTAACTGAAATTCATCTCCATGACCAAACAAATCAGGGATTCCAAATTTAAAGCCTCATCGGAAGCTTTTTGATTTTTGTGAGAAATTTGCACAATTTATTGTTAGGTGAGATTATTATGTATATAGCATATTTCCTGAACATTATACCAAAGATAAAAATAAACTAGAATGTCTGCACATACATATAAATTATGTGAAAATATCTGTTAATTTAAAAAAAAAAACCTTCTGCCCAGAATCTATGTCATTTTCTAAAGCAATTGGATTTTTGTTAGTAATTTTCAGTGTAGATAAAGTCTCAGATTAGCATTTATGCTCACAGAAGTGATTTTTTTCCAGTTTTCTTTTTTTTTTTTTTTTCATTCCTGAGGACAATACAGAGATTCACCTTCAAGAAATAGTTAAAAGTTATACTTCAGGGGACAACCCACTAGGGCTCCCCCTCCTGTCCCTGTCTCAGGCAGGAGCTTTGTTTCCCCCCAGTAAATATATCCTGCTCATAAGAAAAAAAAAAAAATTATGCTTAAGAAGACCAAAGTTGGGGCAGGGAGATAACTCCATGGCACAGGTGCCTGCCTGGCAAGTGCAAGGTCATGAGTTTTCACACCCTGGTCGTATCAAAAGAAAAAGAAAAGAAGACCAAAGTAAATGCTGTCAGAGTATGAACCAGAAAGACTGGAAAACAAAAGACTGGAGCCTTCACTTCTGGTAAGAGCTCTGAAGGTTACGGAGAAAGCTGGGCAGAGCGGCTCCCGGCTGGGCGGGCCTGGCTTCCCCAGGCGGGGTCAGCGACCTGGCCAGCCGCTTTCTCTTTTGCTTTGGGCAGTGAGTTTTGAACAGTGACTCCTGGGGAAACACTTTCCAAAACTCGTGTGCGTCTGCCTGGCCAGCCTGGGCGGTCGACAGAGGGCTTGAGAGCTTTTCCTCCTGTTTTTCCTCTTTTCTTGCCAAAGACAGCCAGCAGTCCTGGACAGGAAACAGAAATCAAAAAGAATCCACACGGTGACCACAGCAGTGGTCTGGCAGGAACCTGGTTCTGAGCCGGGATACAGTGCTGAGGCCTCCAGAGGCTGTTTTGCTCTTCTGTCCTAACTTCAGCGCCAGCGAAGCCAGCATGCTGGAAATCCCAGTAAGCGAAAAGCCCCTACATCAAAAACAGGGGCAGAAAACATCTAAAAAACAATCTGTGTACTCCATCTCAGTACCACAAAAACAGCAAAGAGCTGCAGCCCCTGCCCACCTCCTGAGGCCCTGCTGGAGAAGGCCAGGGGAAGAGCAGGAGCTCCCCTGCCTGCAGGGCTGCCGAGGCCCCTGCCCCCCATCTCCCCCGTTCCCATTGCCCCTTTCCCCCACTCCCGTCTGGGTGGGGTCCGAGAGGAGGTGGAATGCAGTCAGGACTGGCAGCGCAGCCAGCAGTCACAGGGTCTCAGGACCTCTGCTGCGTCAGTGGGGATCACACGGAGCACAGGGTCGAGGCGCCGCTGCCGGGTCGGCAGGACCTAGGAGAACATTGGAGCTTCCATTCCTGCCTTGCAAAAAATAGGGCAACCCAACTTTCATCTCATCTGGCTGTGACCGCTTTCCGTCGGCCAGGAAGTGATAAAGGTGACCCCTACTCTTACAGAGGACTCAAGGCTTGAGTAAGGCTGGAGCCTGAAGACGCCCCCACGTGAAGTGAAAATCAGTCCTGCCAACTGGAGCAACGTAGCATCTGGAAGTGGAAAAGACACAACGTGCCAGCCTTGAGAGGACATGGAAGTCGGGATGGTTCTAAACAGCCATTGAAACATGTCAGTAAGCCTTGGTTAACGAGCAGGATTTTTGTTAACTACAAAAGATAAGTCCTTATTAGAGAGATTTCTCATCAGAAACAATGGAAGACAGAAGGTATCAACAAAAAACACATGGAGGGCTGGCCAAATAGCTCAGCAGAGCAGGGGCAAGCAGGAGCAGGGGCCAGGGGTTGGACCCTGGGCCCACTGTGCTGGCCACGCCCCCAGGGCACACTGAGCCAGCAATTGAGACTGGGTGTGGTGGTGTGCACCTGTAGTCCCAGCTTTTGGGAGGCTGTAAACAGAGGGATCACTACAAGTCCGATCTAGGAGTGAGATCCTGAACATCCTGTAGACCCTTCCCTAAAATACCAATTAAATTAAATTAAGTTAAAAAAATAAAAAACAGATGAAAATGTTAGAACTGGTAAATACAATAATACTAATTTTTAAAAGCTCAGTAGATAAGCTCATCAGCGGAATGGAAAGGCCAGAAGAAAGAATAAGTGAACTGAAAATCAAACTGAGGACCTTGCACTTGCTAGGCAGGTGCTTGTGCTGCTAAGCTACATCCCAGCGCAGAATCAGTGAACTTGAGAATGGAGTAACAAGTTAGCAAGTTTGAAGAACGGAGATTCAGCCTTGGGTCTGTGGGACTACAACAAAACAGTAACCGTTACACCAGTGGAGTCTGGGAAGGAGAAAGAGAAGGCCATCTTTGAAAGAGTACTCAGAGCAATAGCTAGCATTGTTTCAACCTTGGTAAAAGACATAAATCTGAAGATTCAAGAACCTACATGTATTGGTCAGGGTTTTACTTAGAGGAACAGAACAGATATAAGGAATGGATATTAACACAAAATATACAATCTATAAGGAGTTATAAGATTGGCTTACAATAGTCAGCCACAGAGTCAGATGAGGAAGTGTGCAGAGGGCATCTGCACGCTCTGGACTGAAGAATTCAGTCCCGAGGTCTGAACCTCACTACATGCTCCATGTAAGTCTCAATCCATTGGCTGATGGGTCTGTGATAGAAGACTGAAGTGTCTGTGATGGATGCTGAAGAGTCTGCGATGGATGCTGAAGAGTCTGCAACGGATGGCGAAAGATCCAAGGTGTAGGCTGAAAGTCTGCGCTGCAAGCCAAACGATGAAGTCTGGGTTGAATGCGAAGACCGAAGCTCCTCTGATGAAAGTGAAGTCTTGACTCCTTCCTCAGCCCCTTTCTAAAGTCGCTGTGCTGAGTCACTCTGAGGTGGACCCATTGTGCCCTACTGCGGAACCAATCATACCCCAGCATGGGCCCTTGATCCCGCCGTAGGGAGGAGCCAATCATATCCTACGCAGGCCCTGATCCTGCTCCAGGGAGGAACCAATTGTACTTGGGGGCGGGACTCCTACCAACAGGGAGCCAGGCTGCTGAGTCATCCAGCCAAGTTGACACAATGTATCAACCACTACAATCCACCCCTTGTCAACTCAGCATATTTAAACCAAGTCTCCAAATACAGAGGTATGCATATAATTACGCCTAACATTGGTATTACTGTCCTGCATACAAATGGAAATGCGCTAATACCCTTACCCAAATAGAAGGTAAGTTTTCTTTGCTTATGTGTCAACATTAACACAAGTTTAATAATACTAGAATCTTGTACTAAATCTATCCATATTCTGCTAAAACTACATCCGTGGACTTACAGAATGCTTTATCTACTGCCATGAAATTCCACACAGCATTGCTTCTGTGCAGGGAACACATTTTACAGCGAAAGAAGGGAAGCAGTGGACTCATGCTCATGGAATTCATTGGTCTTGTCATGTTCCTTACCATCCAGAAGTGGCTAGATTGATAGAAAGGTGGAATGGTCTTTTGATAAAACAGTTACAATGTCAGCTAAGTGGCAGTAGTTTGCAGGGCTGGGGTAAGGTACTTCAGAAAGCTGTATGTTTTTTTTTTTAAGTTTATTTTATTTTCTTAAACCACATTACATATTTGTTTGTGTTATTATGGCCGGCTCAGCCTTCCCTGGGGGGTGGGGGGCGGCGCAGCACATGGGTCTGGGATCGAGTGCTTGCGGTGCTGTTGACGTGCATCCCAGGCCGTGGCTTGTCCCCTGCCCCATCTCTCCGTCCCCTTCCTTTATAAAGAGATCTGCCTCCCTGTTGCCTATTATCTCTTTTATTTTGCTTTTTAATATTTGTTCCTCATATAAAGGAATTCACGAGATATTTAAGCGTGTGTATCCAGTCTATTTGACTTAATATTGTAGCCTGGAGGTGCCGCTGTTTTCCTGCCAGCAGCTCAGTTTTACTCTTTCTGGCAAAGCAGTACTCCACTGTACAAGAGTAGCACCTGCCCTTCTTTCATTCATCTGTGGATGCCGCAAACCACTTCCAGGGTTTGCTGCTATCAATATGGTACGTGCGTACACAGCTGGCTGTTTTAATACCCCCGTGTCAAAAACTGATTGAACATCTAGACAGAAAATCAGAAAGAACACAGAACCCCACAGCATTCCACTCAGGGTAGCAGGATGCTCTCAACGCACACACCAAACCAAGACAAACTGTATCCTGGGCCATAAGATAGAAGGCAGTGAGGCTGTAGACATACAGTCTCTCAGCAGCGGAGTACAAACTAGAAATAAAAGGAAAAGCTCAAGAAGTTTTGCATTTTGTCTTAAACTGAATGGAAATGAAAATACAGTGCACCAGAATTTGGAGAATGCAGCTGAGCTAAGCTGTGAAAGGAAGTGTAGAGTACTACGTGCCACATTAGAAAACATAAAATGTCTCAAGTTGCTAACTGAAGATCACATCCCAGCGACAGCACTCCCTGCGGGAAGTTGTAGCTGTACCTGCCACACCTCAGTTTCTTCTTAACATCTCTTTATTCCCTACCTCTATTTCACAACTTTTGAAGGAAAGTTTGAAGTCAGAAGTGAAGGTAAAGAGTCAAATGGTTTTACTGGAGAATTCTTCCTAACATTTGAAGTATTATCACCCCAGTTCTGCCCAATTTCTTTCATATGTATAGAGCTCCTTTCAAAAAACAAAACATGAGAAGCACTCCTGAGATCATTTTCTGAAGCCTAATGCAAAGAGTACAAAACAAACAAGCGAAAAACACCTCAGTCTGTCTTTGTCTTGAATGTACATGCAGGATTCCTTGGCAAAACATTAGCAAATATATTTCAGTGGAAGATACAAATTATAAACAAGGATCCAGTTGAGTTTTTTTCCAGGGATGCAGAAAACTAAAGAAGAAAAATAATTTTTTGCAATATTCATGGTAATAAAATAGTAATGGAAGAGAACTTCCTCTTGATGAAGGACATCTACAAGATGCAGCTTGTAGCATATAATGGTGAGAGACTGAATGGTCCCAAGGGAATGATGCCCTGTGGACACTATTACAGATCATCCTGGAAGTTCTAAACATTGCAGTCTGGAAGAAGAGGAAATAAAAGTCATGCAGATATAAGGAAGGGGAAACAAGCCCCTTCCTATTTCATATACCATGGTAGCCTATGCGCAAATCCTTAGAAACCCTATAAAAACTTCCTGGAACTTTAGTTTGAGACACTTGGGCACATACCTAACTAAATACATATAGAACTCCAGTGAAGAAAACTGAATCTTGTTGAAAGAAATCAGAAAATACCTGTCTGTATATTGAACAAATCAACATGTTAATGTTGTTATTTCTTTCTTGATTGATACAGAATTTAACAGTTCCTGCCAAAGTGCCAGGAAGATTTTTCTAGTAGGTACAGAAAAGGTTATTCTAAGATTTATGTGAAAAGGCAATGCTAGAATAGAACAATTTGGAAAAAAATCGGTGGAAGAAATTGTTGCTGACTTCAAGATATTCTCTAGGTAGAGATTAATCAAGACTGTGGTACTTTTAAAGGATCAATACATGGGCCAGTGAAACAACAGATGAACAAATGCCCTTGGTGAATGTGTCCAGCCGAATTTCAGCAAGGGTAAGAAAAGCAGTTCCTGTGGTGGAGGTAGCGCCCCCTGCAGCATGGCCCAGCCCCGAGCCAAGCCAGCCGCTGAGACTGGTTGTGGTGGCGCGCGCTGTATGCCCAGCCCTGGGGAGGCCGAGACAGGAGGATCGCTGGAGTCTGAGCTGTATGGTGAGACCCAAATGCATAAAATGTAAAAACAAAAAGAAGCAGTTTCAAAGGATGAAGATAGGCTTGCCAAACTGTCCTGGGGCGTTTGGATGGCCATAACCAAAATGAGGAGCCTCAGTTAAAATGTGCCATGTACAAAAATCAGTTCAACTAGATATAGATTGATACGTAAAAGTTTTAGAAAATTTTTTTTCAGATCTTGGGCTTGATAATCAATGTGGTGATGTATAGGATATCAAAAGTTTAATCCAAGAAAGAAGAAATTGGAGTTCTTTAAAATTAAAATAACCGCAAGGGTTTTTTCCCCTCTCAAATATTTTCTAGTATATTAGAGTCTTGTAGGTTAAGTCCAGCATAAAGCAGACACAGAAAAGTAGCAAACAGATCAAAATTTTCAGTGATTTTATAGAACTACAGAGAGAAAAATGATGTTGAAAGAGCGCCAGAGAACTGTAATCTATAAAACAAGGAAATAAATTCTACTTGCTACTTTTCCCCTGTATTTTAGGCGTGGCTCTACAGGATGCTCACTACTAGACTAGACTCCCAAGAGCTGGGATTGCAGGCGCGGGCCACCATGCCCAGTCTCAGTTGCTATCTCAGTGCTCCCCGGGGGCAGGGCTGGCACAGCAGGCCTGGGGACTGGAACACACGCACGCACGCACGCACGCATACACACACACACACATACACACACACATGCACGCGCACCTGCTTGGAGGTGCTTTAATACACTGAGCTATTTGGCCAGCCTTGAAATGAATTCTAGAACCAAAACAGTAAAGTTAAACTTACCTAAAAGTAAAGTGAATTTCATTTACCTGTTTAGAAATAGACTTTGAAAAGATTCTTTTTTTTTTTTTTTCTTGTGGAACTGGGGATCAAACTCAGGATCTTGCACTTGCCAGGCAGGCAAAAATATTCTTCAGGTAGATTCTTATTAGAAAATAAAAATTGAAAACAGCTAAAGAATGGAGATAGGAAAACAAGGAAATAGAAAGGTGTCTTAAAAAGCCACAGTGAAATTTACATATTACATATTTGCATTTACATATTTGCATATACCTGTATTTATATGCTCACATGTACGTACCTGGATTTCAGTAGGAGGAGCTCCTTGCAGATAGGAGGGTACCAGCAGGTAGCAGGGGAGCAGAGAGGTGCCGAGAGGCACTGGGTGAGGCATGCAGGGCTCTTGAACCGGTGCCCATGACGAGTGCAGCCACAGCGCAGCGCACGCGTCCACAAGTGGGAAGAAGGCACAGACCAAGGGGCTGTGTCCGCCCTGCGCACAGAAACAGATTTGCAGGTGAGACAAGCATAGTAGAAGTTGTTAGATAAAAATCTTCAGAGTAGCCACGTGCAAAAATGTCGTCCAAGATGACCAATAATACAATTTTCTGTGAAAATAAACAATTTCTAGGGTTATAAAGCTTAAAACATATGGAAGCCGGAGACTTTGGAGAGCGCTAAGAGAATAAGTCTCAGTGAATTTTAAGCAATAAGATACCCTAAAGATAACAGGCAAAACTAATTTGTAGTGGGAAAAGTTAACGCCCAGGCTGCCCAAGGGTCTTACATGATGCAGGAATGGACGGTAAAGTGGAACCAGGGAGTGTTGGAGCAGCGGGAAGTTTCTGTGTTTTTGTTGTGATCTGTCCGCGCTCACTGTGTGTGTGGCACAGGTTACCATTCAGACATTGCAGTTGGGATTAAAGGCTCCTGCTGCTGGCCTGTCAGGGAGGAGGGGCCGCGCTCCCTCTCCCATCTGAGGCACTGCAGCAGAAACCACGGGGCAGTCAGTGGGTGGTGGCCCGGGACGTGGGCAGCCACCGCGGCGAGCTCCGCGGCTCTCCATCTTCCTGCTGAAGCTGAGCGGAGCTCCCAGCTCAGGGCTTCCTACGCAGAGACCGAGGTTTGAGTCTGGGGTTTGCGGAGTCCGGAGGGAGCGCTGCACCCCCAGCGGTAAGCGTTTCTCTTCCCGCCAGCCATCTAGGAAATCTCGCAGCTGGCTCGCTCGCTCTCTGGCGGTTGGGCAGGCTCGCAGCATGCACAGTTGCCTCTGTGGTAGGCAAAATCACCACGGAGTGAGTGCTGCTGCCCAGACACAGCCCCGCAGAGTTTGAAGGCAGCAGACTTCCCAAACAATCCACGTTGTAGAATAAAATTCAAGAATGCTTGCAGGAAGGCCTTGTGGCTGAAATGCTGCCCCCATAGGAATGCGATGACATCTGGCACCCAAAAGAGAACGTGCACAGTCTCTTGACAGTCCGCTGGCCCGGGAACCAGGCGCTACAGCAGGAGAGCCTGCAGGCCTCCGCGGGGAGGCTCAGCTCAGAGGCGACCACGCCGGCCATGGCGATGCAGAGTCCACTTCCGATGTTCAGGAAGGAGAGGCGGGAGCGTAGCAGGCGAAGCTCTGTGGAGCAAGGAAGTCTAAACCTAAATTTACAGATCGGAGCGCACCGCTGACTAGAGTTAGCACGTAGGCAGCGCGTGAGAGAGGGCGAGCACACTCAGCAGCAGGAGCGGTTCCTAGGTGGAGACGCCTGCGAACAAAGGAACAGCCAGAAGGGCAGCACGAGCGCGCTCTGACGCGGCATTGCCTGCCCCGCGGTGGAGCTCGCGAGGAAGTTAGCACCTAAATCAATAAATAATAAAATGTCACTGGGGAAGAAATAGGTCCAGAAGTTTTACATGTGAACTTACAGATTCAAGAACAGGGAGCATGGCCGGGCGTGGTGGCGCGTACCTGTAATCCCAGCACTGGGGAGGCTGAGGCAGGAGGAGCAGTGCGAGTTCGAGACCAGCCTGGACTACAAAAGTGAGCTCAAAGCCAGCCTGAACTGCATAAAGAGACCCTGACTCAAAAAGACAAAAGAAAAAAAAAAAGGAGCATACAGAAAATGGTGCTAAGACGTATAATAATTATTTTATTTTATTTTTAGTGTTTATACATATTATGGCCAACTCAGCCTGCGCTGGGGGTGGGGCTGGTGCAGCATGTGGTGCGGGGGATTGAACCGGTGTCTGCCGTTCCCTGAGCTTGCCTAAGCAAGTGCTTTGCACGGCTGAGCCATCTCACCGGCCCAATATTATTTAAAACCAGTAATAACTGCTGGGTGTGGTGATGCGCTTCTGTCATCCCAGCTGCTCAGGAAACAGGCAGGAAAACTGGAATTTCAAGTTGCCTGGGCAGCTTGGTGAGACTGTCTCGAAGCATAGAAGGCCCTTGGGGCACAGTGCCCTTATGTTCAGTCTGAAGACTGAAGCAAACAAGAAGAATAAAGAGAAAGTCTAACTTGCGTTGAAGGGAAAAATTGTGCCTGGGCCTGGCTTCATGTAGTCAACATACACGGGAGAAGGGCCTGTCTCAGTCGCTGAAGAAATGCAGAGGGCAGGGCAGCTGTGGCAGCCTTCAGCCTTCTTTTACTTTGTCTTTTGTTTTTAATGGATCTTTTAAATTTCTGAATTCTTTACCCTCTAAGAGTACCAAGGATCCCAAAGGTTTATGTTCACTTACTGTATTAAAATCTAAATAGAAATTTTAAAATAACAATAAAATTATGTCCTACTACAGATAACATTCTTGCAAACATGAAAACATGGATCAGTGCAAAAAGGGTGTCGCTGACCCTTCCACGTCTGGCTTAACAGTCGGCGGTTGGACCCGCACTGATGCTTGTGCTGCAGTGTTGCAAGCTGCTATTTTGGTTAGAGTGGTTGAAGAAAATCTGGCCTCGCCGTGGATGTACTTGGAAAAGAGCAGAGTACTTTAAGGCCTTTTTGGATAATTGTGGCTGTTTTTCTTTGATGCGACAACAAAACTCAGTGAACGTTAGGTTAATGGAGACCAACAGCAGTGTGAATTTGAAGCAGTGTTAAATTAAAAACTCGCTGGCTTCTGTGCACTCCGAGTGAACCTTTACGCAGGCGTGATTTCATCACTTTATGAGCCACTCGTTTAGAAAATACCGGTTTTCTTATGCAGAGTTTGTAAACAGTGCCTTAGCTTAGGATGATGAAAGTATCCCGTTGTTGGTGTGCATCTGTCCTTCAGCGCTCTCAGCCCCATCACCATAGGTGGGAGTTTCCAAAGTCCACCTTGCGCTCCGCGGCGTGGGCCTTGTAATCTGCAGGCAGTGCTGCCCGGGCTCCCTCCTTAGGTGAACAGGCTCCCTGCTGTTTCCAGGAGGGCGTCTGCCCGGCGAGCTGGTCTGGGCGCCGCCCGCTCGACTGCTGGCGGTCCACGGACCGCGTGCGTGAGGGTTTGCGGTCCCGTCCGTCCGTCCGTCCGTCCGCCCGCCCGTCCGCCCGCCCGTCCGTCCGCCCGTCCGTCCGTCCGCCCGCCCAGCCAGCGCACCGCGCCGTCTGCCTTTCCCGGCGCCTCCCTTCTGCCCGCTGCGCTCTGCCCCGGCGGCGGCGCCATCGTCTGCCGTGAGAGCAGGCAGTGCCGCCTCCCTCTTTCGCCGCCGTCGCCTGTCCTGCACGCACCTCTCACCCGCCTGCCTCCCCATCCACGTCGAGGGCCTTCCGTGGCCGAGCCCACCTGGGTGCTCCAGAACGCGTCTCTGTCTGCTGAGGAGGGCTCGTGACGCCGCTCCCGTGGCTCTCCTCTGCCCGGGACGTTCCACCTCCGCATCCGCAGGCGCGGGGTCAGGGTGCCGGCGTCGCGGGGAGAGGACCGTTCTGCCCGGCACAGGCCCGTTCGGTCCGCGCCTCTGTGGCACCGCTGCTGCTGCTTCTTCAGGTATTTATTGTAACTCCTGCTTCCTTCAGTAAGACGCGTTTGTGCGTACTCCCCATTGGGTCACGACAAGCACCACGAGGTAGCTGCTTGGTCTGGACCTCGTAAAAGCCGGTGTTTATTGCTTCACCGAGCGCGTACGTAGCTGGCGTTTGGGGGTGAGCGTGCAGCAGATCGGTCCGCGAGCCCTGGAGGAGGTCGCGGCCGCGGGCTTGCTTCCTCCTGAGGTGCCGGCGGCTTGGCTCAGCAGCCATGCCGGCGTTAGCAAGCAGGCGATGGCGCGCAGCGAGAGGCCTCTAGGATGTCAAACTCCAAAGACATACAGATTAAATGTTAAATAGCTGTGCTGGCCTGCCCCTGGGGCGTGCTGAGCGGAGGATTGAGACTGGGCCTGGTGGCGCGAGCGCCTGTGATCCCAGCTCTTGGGAGGCTGAACTCAGGAGGATCGCCGTGAGTCCTGTCTACGTAGTGAGACCCTGTGCTAGCTACAGAAATAAATAAATATTAAATGTTCAAAGCTCCGTAACAGCTGGCCGCTCCTGCGGGCTGCTCCCGCAGCATCTCTCGCGTGGCGTTGACGCTGGCTGAGCTGGAACCGGCAGCAAGCCTCGGGGAGGCCCAGGCAGCTTGGGGGTGCGGATCTGCTGCTGTTGGTGCAGGGCTCTGTCCCTGAGCGAGGGGTGGTACAATTCATGTTGCTGTAAGACTTGGCTGTCCCTTAACTGGAATGCTTGGGATCAGAAGTCTTTAAGATTTCAGAGTTTTTGTGTTCTGAAATATTTGCAAGGAAAAGCATCCTAAACCAAAAATTCAAAATGCTCCAAAATATGAAATGTTTATTGTCACACTTCCCTTAAAAAGTTGCAAACTTCAGAACAATTCAGATTTGGAATTTTCAGATTTGGAATGTGCAATCTGTACATGATATGAGCCAAGAAATAAGGTGAATGTTTAAGGTTTGTTTTTCAGAATTTTATTACGGTAAACATATTGCTATTAGCCTCCTCCAGTTATAACCCTCTCCCTTCAAGCACATGTAGCCTACAACTTCGTACTCCTTTTTGCGTGTTTTTGTTGCACTGTTGTAGCTACCTTGAGTGTGCTCCATCCATTCAAAATGCTGACCTTGCTGCAACCCCAGGCCTGGTGAAGAAGGGGAGCAGGGCGGGCCCCACTGTTCCCAGAGCATGCTTTTCCGCTGGGGGGCAGCGCATTCATCCTGTTTTGTGTTGCTCCTGAAGACATCCTTGAAAGAGAACTTCCAGAGCTGTTTCAAAAGGGGCCAGGATGCTGGGATTATGTGTTCAGTAGCATTAATGAGTGTCTTTCATGACAGTACTTTTTTGGTTGTAAGGAACCCACGTTCCTGTCCGTAGGTACTGAAAGACACTTTATGTTGCTGATGTTTAAGACCTTTATTGCAAAACAGCCTTTGGCCCGTTGGACTGACCATAACCCCGCTTCATGAATGGAAACCTGTTCAGTCCCCAGACCCTTCCCTCAGTGCCCCATATGAACAGCTTTTCTGGATACACGGTGGTGCAGTCCTGCTATGAGGTGAGCCCGAGAAGATCCAACGCTCAGCTGTCCGATGAGGCGCGCCCCACACCCTTCCCAGGGTTATTCTCGGTCACCAGTGCTCTGTCCTGAGCATCACATTTACATATTGCATAGCTGTGCACGTGAACTCGCAGAGATGGGCGTGTGTCGTAGAAAGTGATGCTTGGGCAACCTCAGAGCTGCCTGATCCCCTAAGGCCGTAGTTTTCACCCCTTAACTTTTGCTCCTTCTCTTAAAATGTTTATTATATTTATGTAACGTCTCCTTCACAACTTTGTATATTCTGGCAGGGATGTCATCACTAGCCAGAGATTTGAGGAGCCTAAGTTCAGATAACGTCACCTACATTTGATCTAATTGGAGCAGACATCAAGGATATAGTCCTGTTGCGAACCCAGGACAGTGAGGCGAGCCCTAGATCTTTTAGTGATAACAGACAGCCCAGTACAGCACGCTGGTACAGGCTCGCAGCCGCCGCCCCAGGGGGCCAGAGAAGGCGACGTCTGGCCGTTTCAGCCTGGAGGACATTTCTTAATCCCTGTAGAGGAGTGGTCCTTCCTAGCAAAACCAGTTCTCCTTCCTGTGTGAGAGGTCAGTGAAGATAGGGGCACACTGTCCCCCTGGCCCTGGGCCCACCCGCCTGGTGCTTGGGAGATTTCCTCACCTACCTTTCTACAGTGAACCCTTTTCAGAGTTGTCATTTCCCCCCCACCAGAACTGAGGATTGAACTCAGGCCCTTGCACTTGCCAGGCAAGAGCTCGTTCTGCTGAGCTATCTCCCCAAGCCCTTTCAGAGTTGTTTTTTAGATTAATAAGTCTTTTTTTATGTTGAATAGTGAGATCTTAGACCTCTATCTAAGACTTTCTTAAAAGCCTACTCAAATCCAGTGCCACCGCAATGCCGCCTGTTGCGCAGGGCGGCTTTTACTTTGTGTCCTTCCCTGTAGAGGCTGACCTGGCAGGCACAGCCACACAGCGCAGAACTGAAAACCTTCTTCCCCTTCCAAATTGCTTTGTCTTTCATGGTTCTCCCCGCAGGAGAATGGCTGGACCTGGGCTCCCGCGGCGTGTAGGGCTCCTTTGTGATGGGCTCGGTGGCTGACTGCTCCTGTGTTAAGCCTAGTGGGTACTTCAGTCGTTTCTGAAGCCGAGAGGAACGCTACCTGTGGGAGGGCCTCTCGGCGTTTGCCATAGCCACGTGTTGCAGACAGGCCTGCTGGGAGAGGGGCTAAATGTCTGTGGTGTGCAGCACGATTTTACCTTGGTTTTGGCTTTGCTTTTTTTCTTTGGTACACAAGAAAGTTCTCTGTGTATTCCTGTGACTAATTACAGTGAACTAGCAAAAGAGTCAACTCCTGTATTCATCTAAAAAATGCCCCCTCCCCTGCTCCCAGAGGCTCTGTACCAGCACTGTGTACTTGTGCTTGGAGTTTCACACTTGGAACTTTGCCTTCCACTTGCTGGAGCAGCGCAGCAGCCAAGTCAGGGGAGGCAGCCGCTGCACTGCAGGGAGCACTGCTGCCGCTGGAGGTCACGTGGAGCTCCCTGGTCCAACGGGCAGGGTGCTGGAGAGTACGGACGGGCCAGTGCAGGGGTCCAGCGGGCAGGTGCAGGAGAGTACAGACAGGCCAGCCAGGGTGCAGGAGAGTACAGACAGGCCATTGCAGGGGTCCAGCGGGCAGGGTGCGGGAGAGTACGGACAGGTCAGCCAGGGTGCAGGAGAGTATGGACAGGCCAGCGCAGTGGTTGGTTGTTTGTTTTCCCAGGTGACATTTTCCATATTAGGACTGCTTTGAACCATTTGATTTACAAACTTGGAAAAGGTAATTCAGCTCCATAGTCCAGACTAAAACTTGAATGGACTAAAATGGCAGGGGCTGAGTATGTTTCAGAACTCAGA
The DNA here is from genome assembly GCA_004027915.1 of Capromys pilorides. NCBI lineage: Eukaryota > Metazoa > Chordata > Mammalia > Rodentia > Capromyidae > Capromys > Capromys pilorides. The sequence goes on along the minus strand of PVKN010014275.1, from coordinate 4,175 downwards.
AGTTTTTAAATTTTAGAAGGGAAGTAAAATACATGCCTCATATATTAATATTTCCAGTGGAATCTGAGGCAGCACTCCATAATCAGGCACATTAATATTTATGCATGGAGAAATATGAATATTCATGCAAGAATAAAAGTACTCATGTCAGTCCCATATTGAATGTTGATGCCAAATCTGTTTGCTTAAATTTGGTTTTTACCTTTCACTGTTAGAACTTTAAAAGCAGTCTCTAGGCCTTTCTGTGCAGCGAAGGAAGTGGAGCAGGCTGAGTCCGAGGACGCGGGGGCCCTGTCACAGGGCTACAGTTAGAGCTGCGCCCTCCCCGTTCTCTAATCTTGCATTTGCTTATCTGTGGGAGGTTAGAGCTGGGGGCCCATGGGAGGATCTAAAGGTGATGCTAGTTAGACCCTGGCCTTAGTGTTTGTTAGATAGTAAGTATTCAACACGTGTTTGCTGCTGAAATTGAGCCTCACCAGCCCCGGTCACGCACGCCTATGGTCCCAGCACCCAGGAGGCGAAGGCAGCGGACCATTGGAGCCCCGAAGCTCAGGGCCAGCTGGACGACACACTGAGACCTTGTCTTAAAAACAACCTAAAAATTTTCACCACTTCCTGTCCATGTATGTATGTATGTATGTATGTATGTATGTATGTGTGGTGGTAGATGAAGACTTACCGTGTCGTTGTAGCTGTACCACTCTAGAAAAAGAACTGATGCTAAGGATTGTCCTGATGACTCTGAAGAAGTAAGAGCCTCAATCTTTGTATTACAGGCTCATTCCTTGTTAAATGACCAGTGTCTCCGTACAATGAGCTTGCAGAATGGCGAGGTTTTTCAGTAGTGGATAATGGCTTTTGATTATTGTTTCGCCGCGTTTAAACTTAGGGTTTCATCGTAGCTGTACTTGTGTAACAAATAGGTGCTGCTTGCTGGTCTGCCAGTGCAGAGCTCTTGGTCAGAAGTTCTCTCCGGATGCTGGCCTCCTACGAAAATACTTGGAAAAGATGCTTCTCTAGGTGCATTTTGGGGGAAGGGTATTTTATCTTTGTTTTTAAGACAGGGTCTTCAGGTTCGCTGTGAGCTCACTGCCTAGCTTAGGCTGCCCTCAACCCCAGGTGACCAGCCATCCTGCCTCAGTCTCCCCCTGCTGGGATCACAGGTGTGCACCACCCCCGAGGCTTCTGCGCACGTTGTCGCAAGTGCTAGAGCTGTAACAAAGACGGCCGAGGCTTGTAATGTGTTTGCCAAATAGTGCTAGATGACAGGCTTTCTCTAATTTCTCCTCCCCCAAACCAAGGCTATTAATGGGTTTTTCGTGCAAAGAAAGTTTATTTTCAAGTAGGTTCTTTTTTTTTTTTTTTTTGCGGGACTGGGGTTTGAGCTCATGACCTTGTACTTGCCAGGCAGGCACTTGTGCCACAGAGCTATCTCCCCAGGCCGTCAAGTAGGTTCTATAAAGTTGGTCTCTGCTTTTAAATTTTTATAAAGCCCTTACTTTTGAAAAGGGGAAGATCGTTGAAAAAGAACTGCCTTTTGTAGTCAGGCCATTTTTTAAAGCCTCATTTTGTACTTTGTAACCTATCAAAAGAAATTTCCTAAAATATCCACATCTATTCTAATGATTTATGATCTTGAAATACAGGACACTTTTATTTACTTTTCTGGTCTTTCCTCTTAATTCATGAGGATTGTAAACGTCGTTCCACTATGGTTATTGGATCAGAGACTGGAGGGTTAGAGCAGCAGGACCGTCAGCTGCCCGCTAGCCGCCCTGTGGGGTCGTTGCAGTCTGAGGGGCCAGAGTGTGTCTGCTTATGCTCACAGGCTGTGTTGCCTGCCTCCACAGCTGAACTACCAGCAGAAAGTTGGCGTCATGTACTGCAAGGCCGGACAGAGCACGGAAGAGGAGATGTATAACAATGAGTCAGCGGGCCCGGCGTTCGAGGAGTTCCTGCAGCTGCTGGGAGAACGAGTTCGGCTAAAAGGATTTGAGAAGTACCGCGCTCAACTTGACACCAAAAGTAAGGAGTGCTGATGTCGCCTGCCTGCCTGCCTGCCGTGCTTGCTCCCTTCCTGCTGTGCCAATGTGCCCTGCTAAGCCAGCTCTAAGACAGCGGTGCCCTTTGTCACCAACACAGGTCTGACAAGGGGGCCGAGACAGCCAGAGCAGGAGGGCACAGCCCTGGGACAGCCAACCTGGACTGTGAGAGATGGGGACCAAGCAGGGCAGCAGACGCAGGTCGTGCAGAGCTCTCCCGGGTGATATGCTTAAATTTCGTTACCCTTAGGTGAATGGTAGAGGATTAAAACCTATAGAAACTGTAGGGCTGGCCAGGTAGCTCAGCGGACTAAAACGCCTACATAGGCAAACTCAAGGGCCAGGGGTTGGATCCCCTGCCTGCCGTGCCAGCCCTGCCCCTGGGGCATGCTGAGAGGGCGATTGAAGCTGGATATCGCGGTGTGCGCCTGTGATCCCAGCGCTTGGGAAGCGGAGAACAGGAGAATCACTGTGAGTCTGATCTGTGCAGTGCGACCCTGTGAACACTGCACTACAGAAACTCACAGCCATCCGATCCTCAGCCCTAGCGTTCCTTGCTTTCTATTAGCTTATCTTAGGGGCTGCCTGCTTTCCTATGTATAATCAGCCTTTGTGTAGGTTTTTTTTTTCTTTTTCCCGTATTCTTTTAATACCTAGGATTTTTTGTTCTTTGCTACTATTATTAATATCCAAAGCTTAAGAAAGGATTTTTAAAGCTTTAGTTTTTGTTGATTAAAGACAGTAAAAAAGCAGTCCGTTGAACTGTGACACATGAGCTTGTAAGATGCTCCACTCCTGTGCCTCAAGTCGTAAGGAGTCAAGTTTTCAGCTGTCTATTTTGGTAGAATATGTTGACTTCTGCATGTCTACATGGAGGCAGTTTTAAATTTATCTCAAAATGATTCCACAGACACCTGTGTGGTCTTTCTTCAAGGGCCTTTGGACTGGCACAGATGTGCCAGTCTATAGTAATTTCTCTGATTTTTTTTTTTTTTTTTTTTTTGTACAGGAAATTAAATAAGGAGTTGAGTCATGAAAACAGAAAAGCATTCATAAACTCCATTGCAGGGAAGAATTTCCCGTTGCCATGGTTTTGCTGTTGCCAACTTGGAAACGACACGCAGGAGAGACTATTAAAAGCCATAAATAGCCCAGCCTCTTAGATATTATTTTAACGTTCTGTACTCAGCTTGCAACTGCACAGAATGTTACAGCTCTGCATGCCCTTCAGCCCTATTCATCCAAATATTCTGCTTTTCATCCTGTACAATTCATTCATGCTGTCCCATTTTGTTGTATTAATTATGACCACAAAGGAGCTAAAAAGAAAATTCCTAAGTTTCCTGCTTGCATAAATGAATAGTCAGTCTGGGAATTGCTAAGATTGTGAATTATTTGTTCAGCCACACATTCCCAGCCACACCTCCAACATGGAGACTCACATGAGAAATGGGTAGCCGGGCTGTGCAGCGAGACTGGAGGATACGCACTCCGTGCATGCTTGTGCACCACACCATACGCCGCCAGCGCTGAAGGCCAGAGGGGGGTGAGCCTGCCTGGCAGCCGGCCTCTCCCTGCGGCTGGAGTCACACGCCTGCCCGGGGAGGGCGCGCGCCAGGTTTTGTGGACCTACGCCATGAGAAACGCTCCATCCTTCTTAGGCACGGCTCCTGAGGAGGCGTCAGCTTCCGCCCTGCCCTTTCAGAGTGTGTATGACTCTGTTTTCCTTTGGTGTGGCAACATACTGGGGGCTAGATAACTTATGAAGAAGTTCAATTTATTTAGCCATTGGCTGTGGCGGCCACGTGCGCTAGCTTCTGCTCAGCTCCAGGCCTCCTGGTAGACGACTCTGTGAGACTGCTAGCTGCCCTTCCATGGGTGGCCCAGGCCCGCGTCGCCTTCCAGCACTGTAAAGAACACTGAGCTTTTAGTTTAGAAAAAGCAACTCATGCGTTACCATCTCTTGTCTTGAAAGCTAGGTAACACGCGTGCCGCAGGCTCATCACCGCTGCTGTAGGAGAACGTTTTAGGTACCTGTTAACCCCGCGGTACAGACCTGGCTTCTTTAGATTAACTAATGTGCCCCCTTGGGTGGGTAGCTTGTAAGCACTGGGAAATAGGACAGGTCCAGCG
>PVKN010014274.1:0-19138 GCA_004027915.1 Capromys pilorides | reverse complement strand
AGAGTTTGTGTATGTGTCTATATGCAAATCCTTTTTTCTTCTCCGTACAAGGGATATTAATCTGGTCTTTCTGTTTGTATGTATTCATTTTCCAGTTTGTATCTTGTGTCTCATTCCATGTTTACCTTGAACACTTCATTGTTTTCTGGGGTTGTAGAAAATAGTGTGTTATATATCTGAAGCTTTTTCTTCATTTGATATTATGAGCAATGCTGTAGAAATGATCTTTTGTTTGTCTCATACTTGAATGCACATGTAGGCTAAAATCCTAGCAGTGATGTTTTTGGATTTCAGGGTATTTAAATTTACAATTTCGAGTAACGTGATATGCTAATATGTCTTGCTGTCATTCATCAAACTTTGGATTTTTAAAAAAGCTCTTAGATTAATTTAAATGTATGTCAATATAGTTATATCTTTAACTGGAAGAATTCATATTTATTTAAAAGTTGTATGGATAGTGTAATGAGTGTGGCTTATTTTTTCATTAGTGTCTGTTGCCCTCTCTGCAGATTTTTTTTTTTTGTACCTACTGATACTTATTTATTTTTAATTTTGTTTTAAAACCAGTTGTTGATTCTTTGTGATAGTTCTTGTAAATCAGGGTTTTATTCAAAAAGTCTCTGCCTATACCAGTGTCTTCAAGAGTTCTACTTATTCTATCTTCCAGCAGATTTAATGTCTCTGTCTTAATATTTATTTAATTTAGTATATGGTGAAAGATATGGGTCCAATTTTAATGTTAAACATGTGGAGAGACAGTTTTTCCAGCAGTATTTACTGAAAGAGGCTAGCTGTCTTCCAATGAATGAATGTATTTGGTCCCTTTGTCAAATATAAGGTGGCAGAATATGTGTGGGGTCATTTCTACCTCTTCTAGTGTGTTCCATTGATCTTAGGTCTTCTCCCCACCCCTCAGTACCATACTATTTTTATCATGTCTTCATAGTAGAATTTCAAGCCATGGATTGTGATGCCCCTTGCCTTCCTTTTGTTGCCCAGAGTTGCCTTTGTTTTTTTAGGTCTTTTCTGGTTCCAACTGAATTTTAGGATTATTGTCTTTAATTTTGTGAGATATGCTATTAGAATTTTGATTCAAATTGCATTAGATGTGTATAACACTTTCTAAGTATGGCATTTTCACTGTATTGGTTCTTGCTACCGAAGAGTGGGATGTCTTTCCATTTTCTGATGTCCTCTTCAATCTCTTTTTTCAGAGTAGTGTAGTCTGTCTGTCTGTCTGTCTGTCTGTCTGTCTGTCTCTGTTTTTCTCTCTTTCTTTCCTTTGTCTTTTTGAGACAGGGTCTTGCTATGCAGTTCAGGCTGGCCTTGAGCTCAGTTTTGTAGCCCAGGCTGATCTCAAACTCACACAGATCCTCCTGCCTCAGCCTCCCAAATGCTGGGATTACAGGTGTGTGCCACTGTGCCCAGCTCACTCATACTCTTAATCTTAGTGCCATAAGCATAGCATTGCATCATGAATCAATTCCTATGTGACACACTCCAGATCCAGCCACCTCTGAAAAAGCCCACCTATGCCCATATGAGCCTTTCGGGAGTGGGGTGCATCTAAACATAAGCTCTAACATTGAGTCTCTGGGTGGCGTAAGAATTAAAATGATATAAAACAGCTGTCCTGTGAAACCACGACTGCTACTTGGCTAATTCTAATTTTGTTATGAGATTTTATTTTTTCTATTATATTTTCATTTAATTTACTAATATATTGTTAGGGCTTTTGTATTTGTGTAAAAAAATGAGATTGGCTCATAATTTTCCTCGCCTGAATTGCTATTAGTTTGGATATCAATATCATACCAGTTTCATGGCTGGCGAGATGGTCTAAAGTACCTGCTTAGGCAAGCTTAGGCAAGCGCACGGACCACGGTTCGGTCTCCAGCACCATGTGCTGCGCCAGCCCCACCCCCAGGGCAGGCTGAGCCGGCCATTATATATATATTCATACCAGTTTTAATAGCTCAGCCTACTAAAGCTCCTACTTAGGTAGAATACAGCTGTCGGGGCTCGATTCCGGGCATGCAGTGCCAGCCCTGCCCCCAGGGCCCGCTGAGATGGCTATTGAGCCTGGGTATGGTAGTGCCCGCCCATAGTACCAGCGCCTGGGAGGGCTAAAAAACAGGATCACTATGAGTCTGATCTGTGTAGTGAAACCCTGTAGACCCTGCACTAAAAACATACATTAAAAAATTATGAAAGCATGACATAATGGGAGATATATAACAGTATTTCTCAATTTCATTCTGTTTTGTGCTCCCTAACAGGTGCTCAAAAGTGTGATAACTTTGCTGAAAAAAGACCCCTTCTTGGTGTTTGTAAGAGCACTGGATCTTCAAGGTAAGGACATTTTAAAAATTCAAAGAATTACCTATTCCAAATTTGTAATGTTATTCTACAGGGTAAACTTTGTTGTTCTGAAATCTTTGTAGCCATAAGACAAGAAGAGAGAAGAGAAAGGAAGTAAAACGTACTTGGAGTTTTTATCTTGCTCATTTTTTATACACTTTGAGATAGCAGATGATAAGAGAAAATCTTCAAATAAAAGAGTACTGCCATTGAGAAAAATGGTTTACGTCTATCTGTCTGTCTGTCTTTCTTTGTTTCTTTGTTTCTTTTTTTTTTTTTTTTTGAGACAGGTTCTCACACAATATATAGTTAAGGCTGGCCTTGAACTTAGGATGTAGCCCAGTCTGGTCTTGAACTCATGGGGGATCCTCTTGTCTCAGCCTCCTGAGTGCTGCGATTATGGGTTTGTGCTACCTACCACACCTGGCTTCATTCCTTCTCTTTTCACACAATGGAGAGCTATGTGCTGGGCTTGTGATGTGTGAGTTGTTGTTTTTTTTTTTTTTTTTAAATTTAACTTTATTTTAGTTCTTTTTTTTCCTTTTTGAAGCAATGTCTTGCTATGCAGTTCAGGCTGACGTTGAGCTTGCTTTGTAGCCCAGGCTTGTCCAGAACTTGAAAAGATCCTCTGGCCCCAGCCTCCTGAGTGCTGGAATTACTGGCGTGCACCACACCCCGCATGAGAGCTGTGGATTTAAATGCAGGAAATCATGTCCTGAATTCCATGAAATCTACATTTATGACAGTTAAGGGTCTTTGGACTAGAGGACAAAACAGTATTTGTCATGAAGTTCTTTGTTGCCTCTATTTTATTCATACATTAAATAGTATTGTCATTCTTTCTAGTGTCTTATAATGAATTAGAAATCAGATTTTAGTGAACCTCACACCCTAATCTGTGTTAAGAATTGTTTTATCTGCCGATAACGTTGTAGTGTCCCCCATTCTCATGGAGTAAGAAGCGTGTGGCTAGGCATTTCCGGGCTAGTGAAATATTTTGATGGATTCATCAAGTTACCTGTGTTCTCTCTAGCTTTGACATCATTTTTGTTTACATGCTTTTCCTAATGATCACAAATGGATGCCTCTTTTTCAGTTATTACATTTCCTAAACTTAGTTGCAAGGAAAATGATTATAGTTTTGTTGGTAAGGTAGGTGGTCAGGATGAATGTTAGGCTGGCACCCAGCTTTCTTGCAGCTCGTAGTGTGTACTGTAGGTCACTGAGCTCTGGAAAATGCAGGCTTTCTTTTTTCTTTTTTTTTTGTTTCCTCCTGCTGATGATTGAACTCAAGTAATACTGTGGCCCATTCCTTGCCCTTTATAAAAATTTTCTTTTTGGAATGGTCTTACTAAATTACACAGGTTGGCCACAAACTTGTGATTCTCCTGCCTCAGCCTCTCTAGCGGTTGGGATAATAGGTCCCTGCCATTGTGCATGGCTAAGGGAAGAATGTTGAATGATATAACCTGTCTAGATCATGGAGTCTTTTTTTGTTTATATTTCGAGACAGGGTCTTGCTATGTAGTTCAGGCTGGTCTTGAACTTGCTGTTGATCCTCCCATCTCAGCCTCTTGATGGCTCGAATTACAGGCATGTGTCACCATGCCCAGTATCATAGAGTTTCGATTGTACCTGCAGAGTAGGGGTAGAAGGATGCCAGAAGGGCCACCTGCATGCAGGAGTGCCAGGATCCAGCCAAAGACAAGTTCTGGAACTCACTACAGAGGCTTGAGCGAGTCTGTATCAGGAAGCAGAAGCGTTTGCATTTGAAGACTGAAGAGTCGGCGCTTGAAGCCTGGGGATGGATGTCCAGAGTTGATGTTGCAGACTGAAGCTCCTCCGAAGATGCAAAAGCAGGACTTCCTTCATTTCCTTTTGATTCCGCCAGGGCTCCAAGCCTATTGGTTGTCGTCACCACACTGGGGTGGGTCTTCTGCCTTTGGTGAGGCGGCCATCCACACTCACCAGAACTGTGCCGCGTGCTGTGCCGGATGTGAGCTAAGGACATAAGACAGTGATAACGCAGTTGCTTTCTCCAAGGACATAAGATGTAACTGAAGAGAAAAAACACAGCATATGCAAAAACAATTATGAAATAGTGATGTGTAGTAGGAATTCAGAGAAGAGAGAGATAATTGTGCATGATTAATAATAGCAGAAGGCCTCATGAGGAGACCGTATCAGCTGGATTGCTGTCTTAGTTACTTTTTACTCGTTGCTGGGACAAATACCCAACACCCAAAATGATGGAAGGAAAGATTTGTTTAGCTCATAGTTCCTGGAGGTTTTAGTCCATATTCGGCTGGCCCAAGGCTGAGTGGAACAGGGCAGAGAGCATCCAGTTCATGGCGGCTGAACAGCAACAGTCACGACAGAGGCAACCGACCAACCAGGGCAGCAGAGAGCAACAGCATGAGTCTCTCTGTCTCTCTTTATATTACATTCAGGCTCTCTGCCTCAGCCTGTCTGCCTTAGGCCACACCCATAATCCCAGAAGAACTCAGACCCATAGTCCCATCAGGACCAAAACACATAATCCCAGTGGATCATGAGTCAAGTCTCAAACTCTAGAAGTCCCCGCCCCATGATTGCTTGAGGCTTTGAGGGGACAGCTAGACATAAACCATAACAGTTCCAATGCAAAGTGTTGCAGCAAATAAAGAATGATAGAAAGGCATTCCAGAGTCAGTTACAACATTATAGTTGACCAGAAACTAGAATAAGTAACACTTGAGGATGATGAGGGTTTGAGACTAAGAACTAAGGCTATCAGCTCTGGAAGTCAGCAGAGGCGCACAACGTCTGAACAGTGTTCAGGCTTGAGCAACTGCCAGGCTGTGCACAATGGCAGTGGGAGTGAAGCTGGGCGTGGTAGTGCATTGATCTCAGCTACTCAAGTTCCAGGTCAGCCTGGGAAACCTCAAGAACCTGTCCCCAGGTGAACGAATAAATGAATAAAATGAATGAATAAATAAATAGTAAAATGTAAGTAATGACAGAAGTCATTCAAATGACGTTTCTCTTGATATTCTAGTATTTGGATTTATTTATTTAAACTTTATTTTATTTATTTATGTTATGGCTGCCTCAGCTTGCCCTGGGGTTGGGGCTGGTGCAGCATGTGGTGCCTGAGATCGACCCACGGTCCCTGCAGTTCCCTAAGCAGGTGCTTTAGACCACTGAGCTATCTCATTGGTCCTAGTGTTTGGATTTTAAGAATCATAAAAATAGGAAAAGATGTTTTTGCTAAGCAAGGACTGATTAAAAAAAGCATAAATGACTGTCACCATACATTTATCTTGAGCAAAGCAAGCTAATTGTAATAATTCAGTAATAGTGAGGACTTAATTTAAAACTTAAGGACTGTTCATTAAATAGAACACAGTTATTCACTGATTATAATTTTTCTCGTTTTGATACAACTACCAAAAATGTCGTCTTGTATTGGGCACAGTACTTTAGGACACAATGCTTGGCTGACATGTGTAGGTCCTACCATTAAGCCTCAGCATAACTAAATAAATATCCATAAATACATACTTGAGTGTGAATATCCTGAAGCAGTGGTGGTAAGCCTGTGGCACAGCACTGCCGTGGACAGATTGTTATCATCGAAAGCTCTGAAAGGTTCGCCGTAGTTTGTTAGTAGAGTCCGTGTGTTAAGCAGTGCAGTGGTCTACAAGTGGCACTGCAACATTGCTTGACTTTTGTATAAGGTTATGGTTATAGAAGAAGTAGTAGAAGGAGATTGCTTGGGATAATACCCAAGTGACTTTGTCCTGAAATGTCGCAGAAACTTTGTATAGAATCCCATCCCTTTCTTCTTCTGATTTCCCTTGCTCTGCTTTTCTCCCTTTTCTTCTTCCCTTTTTTCCCTCCCTCCCTCCCTCCCTCCCTCCCTCCCTCCTCCCTTCCTCTTTCTCTCTTTCCTTTCTCTTCATTGTTTCGGTATGAACCCAGATTTGTCCATGCTGGCCAATCACGGTATCACTGAAGTATATACCCAGCCCTTTTTAAAATGGGTCTTGAACAGTTGCACAAGTTGGCCTCAGATTTGGAACTCTCCTGTCTCATCCTCCTGAGCTTCTTGGGATTGTAGATGTATGCCACTGCACCTGGTATTTTCAATTTTGGTTTTTTTTTTTTATTTTTTTTATTTTATCCTGTTGTGTTTATGAAACTCGAGAGAATCACAGTTTAGATCAGTATTACTGTGCAGGCACCAAAATAAGATTCTACCAGTTTCTGCTGCTGAGAGATGAGGGCTTTTCCTTTGGTTCTGTGGCATGTGTTTAGAAAAGTTATCATGTCTGCATCTTGTACTCTGATCAACTACTATGAAGACAATAGTATGCATTGTATTAATTATTCTTATTGTTATTATTTGTGTTTTTGAGACAGGGTCTTGATATGCAGTTCAGGCTGGCCTTGAGCTCACTTTTGTTGCCCAGGCTGGTCTTGAACTCACACTGATCCTCCTGCCTCAGCCTCCCAAGTGCTGGGATTATAGGTGGGCACCACCATGCCTGGCATTGTATTAATTATTGTGACTATCCTATTAATGTGTTTTGAAACTGTCTCATTGTCATTTTCTTGTTAAAAGTTGTAAAATTATTAAAAAAAATTCGAGCACCAAGTCTTGTCCTTTCTTTTGGTATTTCTTAGACATTTTCTGGCAGCTCTCTGCAATGGCTGTTTCTACCACCCAAACAGTAAGCTTGTACACCCTTGGTGTAATATTTATTTGGGAGCTGCTACACAGGCAGAGAGATTTAATAAGGTGAGTCATTGTGTTAGGAATCCAGTAACGTGGATGGTTTGTGAATTGCTTGATTTAGTACAAATTGAGCACCCTTAACTTGAAGGTTTTTGTACACTGAAATGGTGCTCAAAATTTTCAGACTTTAACCTGGGTATGGTGGTACATCCCTGTAATCTGGCATTCTGGGAGGCTGAAACAGTAAGATTGCAAGTTTAAGCCCACCCTGGAGGACTTAGCAACTTAATGAGACCCCATTAAAGAAAATAAAGAGAAAGGTCTGGAGATATAGCTCAGTATGAAGGGCCTGCATTCAATTCTTGAGTACTGGAAAAGAAAGTTCAAAAGAATCAGACTTTGGAGAATTTTCCATTCCTGATTTCAGAGTTTTGAATTGGGGTGCTCATATTGCAAAGCCTATGAAAATACTGTAAAATCTGAAAAATGCTAAATCTGAAGCACTTATAGTATGAAGTATTTTAGAAAGGACACAGCCAACTTATTACTGTAGAATTACCAACAGCTTGTGCGTTTTAGGGATACTGCTTGCTCATCTGCTTATGGGGACAGCTAAATGAGATGGCCATACTACTATATTCCCTTGTTTGGCCTTTCTGAGATGGGATCTTGCTATGAATTTCAGGCAGGCCTTTAGCTCACTTTGTTGACCACACTGGTCTCAAGGTAGCAGTGATCCTCCTACCTCAGCCTTCTGAGTGCTGGGATTACAGGCGTGCCACGGCCCCTCGTGGGTGGTGTTATTTCTTAATAATGTTTTTTACGTATCTTAGGAACACTCTTATAAATGTTAAAACAGTAACACTGCCTTTTGTAAACAAGAACATGTATAAAGTTAAGTTGATCACTCAACGCAAAGTTTTAGTTTTTATGTTTGGATAAGGCAGGAGTCAGCACATTACATACTTGACTTACACCAAATGCAGTTTAAAAACATGCTGTGAACAAATCTCAGTGGGAACCAAGAGTGGTCTGTTGGCATAAACCAGTACTCGTACTATTGTGTGAAATTGTAACCATAGGAAATATGTCTGTGCATCTAATTATTTAAACCATAGAGCTTTTTTTTTGGAGACAGACCCTTGCTATCTAGGGCTGGCCTTGGAACTTGGCGGCGAGTCTCCTGCCTTAGCCGTCTGAGTGCTGTCTTGCCACCGTGTCTGGCTGTAAACCAATCGTTTTTGAACTGCACACACCTGTGAGGCTCACGTGGCCTATTAGAATGATTGTATACTGGTGACACATAAAAGGGATGTTGCTTTAATTTTCTTAAGAACTTGCGCACTGCTTTATGATATATGCATTCCCTAAACTCTGGGAAGTCATAGTCTTGGCTGGAGTCAGATAATATACTCAAATTAGGTAATGTGAGGAGAGTTTAAGTAAAATGAAATGTGTGGGAGCTGAAACTCACCAAGGAAGGGGAGAGAACATGAATAGGTGCTGCGGAGAGAGCCATGCAAAAGGTTATTGACAGCAGCTCTGCCCTCTGGTAGAAAGAAAGAAGCACCTCAGCCTTCATTACCCAGGGTGGTTCTAACATATTTTTGTTTCCTCTATGTAAACAGCCAGAAGCCAGGGCTGGATTTTAAAGGTTTGCGGAGACCAGTGGGTACAGTCTATGTGATATGAGTGATTCTCCCAAAGCAAGGAGTGGAGAGAATGCAGCATGTATTTGGAGTGAGAGCACAGCTTTATTTTACTAAATTTTATGGCAAAGCTGAGAAATAGGCTTGGTGAATTGTTTTTGTAACCTTGGAATCAGAAAAACACCAGTCTAAAATGAAAGCTTGGCTTTGTTGATTGAGCCAGGGTTTTCTGTGGCGTGCAGGCTGACCTTGAACTCACTATATATAGTGCAGGCTGGCCTCAGGCCTATAGCAGTTCTCCTCCCTCAGCCTCGCAATGGCTGAGACTTTAGGCATGTGCTGACATACATGGCTAAAACTAAACCATTTAAAGAAGTGTTATTGCTAGTAAAAAAACACAGAGGGAGGGATGGAAGGTGGGAAGAGGAGACACAAAAGGTGCCAGGAACAAGAACTCGCCCCTCTGGGTCACACGCAAAGTGACCTGACCCCTTGTGAACAAACTGCACTTTTGAGTAGTGGAAACTTTTGGAGGAGATCTTTCATCCAAACTGGAACATTCTGCCCCTGGCCCTCCAAGGGCACGTGTCCACCTCAGGTACCTTGGTAGAATGGGGAAGAAGGGAGAGTAAACTACAGAGAAAGGTACAGAATGGGCAAAGGCCAGGGAGAAGGTGCTTAGTCCTAAAATGTGGTCAAACGAAGCCACAGAACATGGTTCCTCGTGGCTTTTTCATGTCATTGGAAGGGTGGACTTGGTATTTAGTTGCTGTATTGCAACAGTGAAGACTAACATCTGTGAATTTTACTTGTGAATGGTAGTTTCTTCATGTACTGAAATCATTCCCAGCTCAGAATCGTATTGTAGCAACAAAGACTATGAAGTTCTGTGTACATAATTTTGACTGCTTTGATACATAATTGATATATAGTGAACTGTAAATATTTAAAGTGTGTGATTAATGTGTTTGACATGTGTACCTATAAAACCCTCACACAAACGAGATAATAATATGTTCATCTCCCCAAGCGTTTCCTCGTGTCTCTTTGTGTTTTTTTTCTCCTTGGCCTCTGTCAGCTCCTTTTCCTCTGATAACCACTGATAGACTTTTTATGAGTATTGTTTTGTGCATTTGTGACCCTTAGTACATGAAATTTCCATTTCTGCTTCCTCAAAGGCACTTTTATTGCTGCTCTAATAACTGTGTAGTGGGGTTTTGTTACAGGGTTTTTTTGTTGTCGAAGTGCTTGGGATCAAATCCAGGGACTCTTTCCTGCTAGACAAGAGCTTTACAACTGAACTACACCCCAAGTCCTCATTATGGTTTTTATTTGCACTTTTACATTTTAAAAATCTTTATTTTAGTTTACTATTCATATATTTCTAATTTTTTTTTTCTTCTGTATTTAGGACAGGGTCTACCAGGTCTCACTACATAGATCTGACTCGTAGTGATTCTCCTAGTTTCAGCCTCCCAAGCACTGTGATTACAGGTGTGTGTCACTATGCCCAGTCTCAGTCCCTGAATAGAATCAGTGTGGCTCTGGACTTGGAAGACCCTCCAAAAGATTGTTGCCAACAGCATAAAAGGAGAACTGGAGGGAAGAGTGTGTGCTGTGGATTTTCCTGGAGAAGCTTGTCACACTGGCTTTCCTGATATGAACTCTGTTCTGGTGCTGGTTGTCATGGTCACTGTTGTGGGGTGGTAGCTTCCCTTGTAGCTTGGGTGCTCACTCTCACTGGTGATGGCTGCCCTTCTCTTAAGGGGTGCTCTGGTCCTTGAGTGTTGCTTCCTGGCTCCAGTGCAGATCCCTTAGCCTGCTGCTACAGGTCCTTCACCCAAAGGCACAGACTTTTCTAGCTTCCACCACTGACCTCTGGGCCTTCCCCACACAGATCCTTGATGCAGACTTACATGAGACATTGTCTTGGGCCCTGGGCCTCCAGTTGGCCTCGTGGAGTACATTGTTGTGGGGTTTAGGCCTTTGGCTGGCCTTATGTGGAACATTGCCTTGGAATCCAGATCTTCAGCAGGATTCTCCGGGTCTCAGGTGTGGACAAGTCTCTCACACGCCTTGCCATTTGACTTTTTTTTGGTTAATATTATCAGATATACCAATAAATTTATATGTCCTGTATCAAATCTGTTTCCTGACAAACTCTGAGTATAGTACTAATTTAATGAAAACCAGTTTCTAGTCAGAGAATATACTATACAACATGGAAGTAAGTCGTTTTTAGTTGTTATAGTAACATCTTTCAAGGAATCTCATGCATTTTCCTCTGAGTTTTTTTTCTGAGACTTACCCTAATAAATAGTATACCAGCAGTGGAAGAAGGGCAAATATTATCACATTGGGCCTTGCTCTGTGATCATTGTCGTAGGAGACTGAGTGGCCACCTGGTCCTCTCTGAACTGAAGCCAGCCCCAGCTAACCCAGAGTTAGAATAGAGCTCCGTGAATTTGTGTGGGGCGAGCAGCGAAGTCCCCACCAAGCAATGCACGAAATGTGAGAAATAAAAGGTTGTTGATCTGGTCCAGGTGTCATTTGGTAGTACGTATGGGAACTCTATAGCTGTCTTTGTATTAAGGTGGAATCCTTTCCTTTGCTTCTGTGTGCCGAGCTAGTGGGCTGAAGTGGCAGTGTTGTCGCATTCTAATCCGTTGTTTCAGTCAGCTTCCTTGTGTTGTGGACGGTGAAATGAATGGTGCAGTAATGCTCCCGAACTGTGCGCAAGCAGTCTGGTATTGTGCTTTTTTATGCAGAGCCTTTCCCTTTGTGGCATATGTGTGGTGCGTGTTAATATTAGGATGAGAATGTCCAGGAAGGTGATTGTCACCAGGCATGCCCAAGTCTCATTTTGAACGTCTACGTGAAAGTGGCCACCTGACTTGGCACCTTCCAACAGTGCCACTCTTGCATTCCTGTCAACCACCAACAATCAAGGTTTTGCCCACTTTGGGAGATAGCTCCATGGCGCAGATGCCTGCCTGGTCATGAGTTGGAACCCCTGTCCTGCCAAAAAAAGAAACAAAACAGAAAAAACTTCTTTTACTTATAATTTAAGTATAGTGTGTATTTACTTTCCATTTAATGTTCATTGTACAAACTTCTTCAAAGTGTTCAGCTAATATAAATTTTTCTCGTTGAGAAAAGATCACTTGGGATACAACTCATTACAGTAAAAGGAAAAGTGATGAAAAATAATGGAGATGATTTTTCATTTAAAATCTTAGTGAGGGCCAGGGATATAGCTCAGGGGCACAAGCTCCTGCCTGGTGAGCGCAAGGTCCTGAGTTTGATTCCTGGTATGGGGGCCAAAAATCTTAATGAGGGCCTGGGGACATAGCTCAGAGGTCTAAGTGCCTGCCTGGAAAGTGCAAGGACCCATGTTCGATCCCTGGTACTGCATGTCGTGCCAGCCTCATGCCGAGCCAGCCGCCGAAACCACACCTGTAATCCCAGAGCTGTGGAGGCTGAGACAGAAGGATCACTATGAGTCTGAGTTGGTAGTGAGACCCTGTACCAAATAAATACAAATTTTTAAACTCTTTTTTTTCTCTTTTCTTTTTTTTTTTAACTTTATATTTTGACTGGTTCAGCCTGCCCTGGGGGTGTGGCTGGCGCAGCATGTGGTGCCAAGGATCAAACTGCAGTCCCTACTGTTGCCTAAGTAGGCGCTTTAGACCACTGAGCTATCTTGCTGGGCCGGTCTCCCCCACCCCAAATCTTAATGAATTCTCAGGAATAAATTCTAGTCATAGTTACTAAAGGCACACGTGAAATTATGTTGAATTGTATTTTAGTTTTTAATTTTGTGTAATTTTAGAGGTAAATTCTCATTATGAATAAATCCTTTTTTTTTTTTTTTTTGGCTTTTGATAGCTTTGTGTGAATGTTGTCATTCACTTATTCCTGGCAAATTCCGTGTGACTTTTCTGTAGCAGCATTACGGATCAGTTTTATAGTAGTTAAGGTTATGGTTGAAGGGATGTGGGTGCTTTGTCTTTTTCTTAAGGTATTGAATCTCAGCAGTTCTTAAAAGATAATATGGGGCCGTGGCTTCAGTTGCTCTTGCAGTTTCTGGTAAGACCCCTGCCTTTAGTTGCTTTCTTCTTTCTCTCTCGCTGTTTCCAAAGGTCATATCCCGTTTCTGGTTGCTGTGCTTCCTTTTGGATTGCAGCTTTGTCCTGTTCATGTTCTTGTCCCCTTCTGTTCCATTTGCTAGTATTGAAGGTTATATAGATCTCGGACCTGCTTTCTCCATTTTTCTTTCTTTTTTTCTTTTTTAATTATGTTGACTCAGCCTGCCCTGGGGGTGGGGCTGGCCCAACATATGATGCCGGGGATGGAACCGTGGTCCCTGCGGTTGCCTAAGCTTGCCTAAGCAGGCACTTTAGACCACTGAACCATCTTGCCAGCCCTTTTACCATTTTTCTACATAGGATGAGATTCTTTTCTTCAGGGAGTAAATCCTGGGTGATTCACTCTGTTCTGCTTCTAGGAGGGCCATTCAACTGCCCATTTCCCAGATAGTCTCTCCTTAGTTCAGGAGTGTGCCTGGTCAGTTTTGAATATTTATAGTCCTGTCTCTACCCAGCTCAGTAAGTGGTATTTAAAGTTTTTTTTAATCTCTCATAATTGTGCTACATTATTATTTAGGGGTGATTTCATTTACTTCCATTTTTGCTATGTTCTGTTTTTAGAATTTATTTAGGTTGGGTGGACATATTCACATCCTGTGTTTTTTTGGGGGGGGGGTAGGAGGTAGCCAGGAATCGAATTCAGGACTCCATGCTTGCCAGACAGGCACTATATTATGGAAATCTATCCCCAGCCCTCATATTCACATTCAGAAGCACATCTTAAAATTTTGTGTGCTGTCTATGCCCCCGCCCCCCCCTCTGAGATATGACCTTGCTATGTTGACCATACGGCCCTTGAATTATTGGCCTGAATTCATCCTTCCATGTCAGGCTTCTGAGTCATTGGGACTGTGGGGGCATGACACCAGGCCTGTCCTGTCTTTTGTATACTGATCAGAAATGGACCGAGTTTAAAGTGTAGGATAGGGTGTTGTTTGCTATCATTAGATATCAGCATCTCATGTTCAGCTCTCAAAGTTTTTTTGTTTGGCCAGAAAATGTTGGTATTTTAGTTCTTGTTTCTATAATAAAATACTACAGACTGGATAATTTCTCACAGTCCTGCAGGCTGGGAATTCCAAGGAAAGGCCGTGGCATTCTTGGAGTTTGGAGAGGGCCTTGTTTTCAGATTCTCCTTCCAGGTTCTGTCTTGAACTCTGTCTTCATGTGATCGAAGGACAAGAAGGGCCTAGAATGTTTCCTTTGATGTTTGTGGTAGGTTGCTGATCCCATTTGGAAGAGCCCTGCTCTTGTGACTTGATTACCCCAGGAAGACCACACCTGTCATGTCAGTATCATTAAATTCATCATAAAAAAATTTTGAGACACATTCAGACCATAATACCTGGTAAGGTAAGCTATGTATTTGTGGTAGATTAGCTGCTGTGTTATCTGATGCTAAATTTGTTAAGAGCATGATAGTACATACTTGTGGCCCCAGCACTTGTGAGGCTGAGGGAGGAGGATTGCTTCAGTTCAGGGCCAGCCTGGGCTACATAGTGAAGTGAAGGCCAGCCTGAACTGCCTAATAAAAACCCTGTCTCAAAAAGACATAAACAAAAAAACAAATAAATTTGTTAAGAACAAATTGGTCATAAATTTCTTAAAACAGGATCATCTCTTTAGCCATTTTCCTATGGTACATGTTTTGATTAGCAGTGTTATGAAGTGGTGTGTTTTCTGAAAGCTGCATCTAATTCTTGATTCAGGAGAGTGTTTTTTCTTACATATTAGAGGAAACGTGTCCTTGGAGCAGATCTCGTGGTACATACCTGTATCTCTAGCGTTCACATGGCTGAGGTACGGCGAGTGCCCTCAGATCAAGTGAGTTCCAAGCTAGCCTGATGTACACAGTGAGACCCTGTCTCAAAATGAAAACAACAACAAAAAATTTTTTTTGGCCAGCTCAGCTTACCCTAAGTGTAGGGCTGGCAGGGCATATAGTTCCGGGCATTGAACCTAAGCAGATACTTTATTTTTTATTTTTTTGTCTTTTTGAGACAGGTATGCAATTCAAACTGGCCTTGAGCTCACTTTTATAGCCCAGGCTGGTCCTGAACTCTCACTGATCCTCTTGCCTCAGCCTCCCAAGTGCTGGGATTATATGTGTGCGCCACCATGCCTGGCAAAAGCAGATACTTTAGACAGCTGAGTTATCTCGCTGCCTCCACTCAGAAAAAGATCTTGAGGCAGTGACACATGGATGATATTGGCCATTCCCCAGCAGCTTTTGCAGTGTTAATCTCACAGAAACTCTACCTAAGAACAGTATGTTTAAGAAATCAGGATTTGATTCTGAGTTCTGTAAGTTTGTTCGTATAGATTTAACCTCAATTTGGTGGTCTATAATATTTGTTATTGTTCTCGAATCTGTGGGTGGAAATACAGAATAATGGAAAGAACAATGGTGTTGACGTTACCCAGTCTTAGATGTGAATTGCTAGGTATATAAACTAAATCATTTGACAGTTCTTTAGGCTAAGTTTTATTATTAGAAAAGTGGTCCTGATATGTAATTACTATGATTCTGTTTTATAAGTGTGAAATGAGGAAATGTTCCCAAGTTTTTACTAAAGTCTGGTACATATTAGGTGTGCCTCATATTATTTTATTGGAATCAGAAAGATATTACATATAGCTCGGAAACGCTAGCAAAATTCTTTTTTGTGTGTATTTGTGTAGGTATTTATTGGGGCATGTGTGTCAGTCTGTGAGTGTTTGAGACATGTGACTGTTGCCCGTGGTATCTGGGGCTTCAGACACAGGGTTGTCATTCCTCACGCCCTAACCAAGTCCTGTAATGAGGTTTGTTTGCCTTCACTGGAAAATTGTAATTTGTTTATGTTCCCCAAGAAGCTCATGTTAAGGCTATACATTCACACACAATACTCATATATCTTTATTGAAGTCTAATTGAAACAGGATTAACTGCATCTACATAGAGTGTATCATTTGATAGCTGTTGACATCTGTATATACCTGTGGAACCATCATGGCCCAGCAAGACATTGAGCATTTCCATTACCCCACTGTGGTTTTCCCGGGCCCTGTTGTAATGCATCCTGCATGCCCCTCCCTCAGCAGAAGCACCGTTCTGCGTACTAAGTCTCTTGGAGTAGCGCAGAAATCTTCACTTTGTCATACAGTTTCGCGGAACTACTTTGCTAACATACAGTTTAAAGTGACAAGTAGTAGTGACGGATTATAAAAGTTATTAGTTCAAAGTTGTTCTTTTCTTTTGCTGTACTGTTTAAAGTAAAGGCCTTATAAAAGCAGTGCTTTTCCTGGGGATGGAGCTCTGTGGCTCAGCGCCTGGCTGGCAAGCGCCAGGTCCTCAGCTCAGTTCCCCGTACCAAAAAAGAAAAAGCAGTGCTTCCCTCCCACTAGAAGCAGTTCATAAAAGCACTCTAAAGGGTTTGCAGTTTCACTGTGTAATCATTTCAAAACAACAGTTTTTTTTCAGCCACCAAAGAGGATGCAGTCTTGACATATAAATAGAAAACAGATTGAGTTTTTGGCTGATACTGCTATGCTGGTTTAAATGTTGGTTCACTCAACTCCAGGCTTAGATTACGCGATTTGCAAATTAAAGGAAAACCAAAAGGGAAAGAACATCTGCATAGGTCCTGACTTTGTGGAATTCCAGGCAGGCGTGCTCACTGCACCGTGCTGGAGTAGGGGCTGTTCGCAGTGAATGAGCTGGGGCGACGTCCCCGTTGTGTTTTGGTTATCATAAAGACAACATGGAACAATTAAGTAATTCATTATGAAGAACAGTGACAGTGGCCACGTGACTTATTTTTCATCCATTTAAAAAAAGATCTTTTGGTTAATGTGGTGGTTGTTGTTGACGTCGCACTGTGTTGCACAGGCTACTCTTGAACTTGTGGGCTCAAATGATCTTCCCCTCTTGGCTTTTTGAATAACTGGGACTCCAGGCCTGTGATACCTGACCAGGAGAGATCTTTTGTTGATAAAGCCACCTGGTATTTATCTACACCAAGAGCTTGGTAACTCTCACTGATTCTGTCCTGCTGGTTTTCTGTGTCAGAGTATTGGTATTTGATAAATGTAATTAGCTTTAAGGTTTAAATCTGTTATTATCAAAGGCTGTATAGATATGATTTACTCAGTAGCTTTTAGCACAGTTTTAGTACGATGTAAGGAAACCTAGTCTGCTCCTCGGCTAAGCACCTTTAAAAAGGTTTGGTATAGATCACGTAGCCTGACACTTAGGAATCTCAGAGAACTGCTTGGTTCAAATGTTTTCCCCACCTTTATTCTAAAAAGTGACTTCATGCTTGCATGCATTCATTCGTTACTGGGATTGAACCTAGGGCCTTCACTCTGAGTTGCATCCCTAACAATTTTAATTTTTTATTCGGATACGGGTTTTTGCTAACTCACTAAATTGTCAGGTGCACTTGAGTTTGAGATCTTCCTGCCTCAAACTCCCAGAATGCTGACACTCGCATATACCACCAAGCCTGGCTCTTAAGAACGCATTTTATAGGTACTTTTTTTTTTTTTTTTTTGAGGTTTTCTATTCTTTACTACAGAAATGTTCCCTTCCAAAAGCCATCACAAGCTCATTATTGTTTAAATGGGAGAACTTTTGCCCTTCTGGCAGGAACATGGGGGAATGTTGCAAGACAGTGTGCAGAATGGTCCCTCTGTCCCCCAGGTTCCACCAGGGGCTTCCATGTGTTCCCTAAGCAGCCTTCTTCCCTTCTAGCTTCAGTGAGGGTCCCCTGAGGCTCTGGTTGCAGAAAGTGCCAGGCTTGTGATAGTTGCCGTGTAACTTCATCGCCCATGATGAAGCTGGGATCGTCTTCCTCCTCCTCTTGCTGTGTTTCGGAAGTCTCCCGAGAGCTACTGGTCATCTGCTCCTGGGGCTGCCTGGGCCCTTCTTTTTGTTTCTTCTGTTCAAGTTTCATCTTCTTTGCCAGTAGTTTCTTCTCTTAACTTCTGGCCCCTTTTCTGATGCTTTGCGTTCTGCTCCTGTGAAGCAAGTTTATTTATTTTTTTAAAATTTTGCGCAGGGTCTCATTGTAGGTTTTCAAGCTCCAACTTGTGGTGATTCTCCTGTTTTCAGCCACCCCAGTGCTAGCGAGGGTTACAGGCCCACGCCGCTACGCCTGGACTGAGTCACTGACTCCTCAGCACATCTGAGGGCCAGGCCGGCGGGGCGTTTGGTGCCAGGGATCGAACCTCGGCCCCTCCGCTTGCCTAAGTGGGTGCTTAGTCTGCTGTCTGCTGAGCTCTCTTGCTGACCTTAAGTTTATTCTTCTCCAGTGCTTTCTGAAACTCTGCATCCCATTGTTGCTTCTGTGCTGTGGCATCCGTGTGATCCTGCCTCTGGTGTTCTTGCTGCTCAGGTGTCTGTACATCCAGAACTCCTTATAGCCAGCCCCAGCACTTGAACTCATAACACCTCACACAAATTCTGGGGAAAGTCGAGGTGCCTGTTCACTCATTTTTTCTGGAACCGATACAACTTTATCCAGATTTGTCAGGAGCCGCTCCAGCTTGAGCTCCTGCTCCTCTACGTGGTTGGGGATGACCAGTGCCTGTGGCTCTTTCCTTGGTCTAAGGGACTACTGCAGAAGGGGCCGCACTCGCCAGCTTTACCGTTTCCCTGAGCAAGCACCTAAGGTTCTTATTTTGTCTGTTAATCTTAAGATTAACCACCCCATCCTGGGGCTTAAAGTCATGACCTTCCGTATGCTAGGCAAGCACCTGTCCATTGAGCTGCGCCTGTATCTCTTTAATTTTATTTTGAGACAATCTTGCTAGCTTGTCTAGACTTACTTTGAACTTGGAATCCTCTTGGCTCAATCTTCCAAACTGCTAGGATTATAGGTCTGTGCTACCACACCTGGCTGAAGGAAAGAAGAGATAGATGTTCCCGGTGGATGTTTGGCAGTATCTAGGGACAATTTTGGTTGTGACAGCATGAAGTAGCAGGGTTGCTATTATATACTGAAAAGAGATCTTAAGCAGCCTTTGCAATGACATGCATTGGTAGCAAAGAATTATTGAGTCTACAACATCAAAGGTCAAGGTCGAAAAACTCTGATCAATGAAGAAAGAAATCTGTATACTAGGAGAACCTGATGTTCCAACATGTAGAGAGTAACAGTGAATAAGTAAAACATGGTATGATGATGAGTTCTGTGTAAAAATAGTAGCAAGGGTTAGTAGAAAATGCTGCACAGAGCAGGGCTATTTGTCAGTCATGAACGTGCTGATGTGAA